>CM069597.1:15190884-15396912 GCA_035771175.1 Paratinospora sagittata | reverse complement strand
GTGGATTGGTCGCGATTGCGTCAAACACATTTTCTAAGTAATTTAGTTCATTTAAACCAAAATTTGAGATTGAGGGGTCAAAAATTAATCCGAATATTGGAACGAAGTTCCATCTATTCTGGGGGTTGCTAGAAGGATATTGGGACTCGCTTAAAGAGTTGGTGGAGAAAGCCATCTGGTGGATTGGTAGCGATTGCCTGAAACACATTTTCTAAGTAAATTTAGTTCATTTAAACCAAAATTTGAGATTTAGGGGTCAAGAATTCATCAGGATATTGGAACGGAGTTCCCTCTATTCTGGGGGTTGCTAAAAGGATATTGGGACTCGCTCAAAGAGTTGGTGGAGAAAGCAATCTGGTGGATTGGTAGCGATTGCCTCAAACATATTTTCTAAGTAAATTTAGTTCATTTAAACCAAAATTTGAGGTTTAGAGGTCAAAAATTCATCGAGATATTGGAACGGAGTTCCCTCTATTCTGGGGGTTGCTAGAAGGATATTGGCACTCGCTTAAAGAGTAGGTGGAGAAAGCAATCTGGTGGATTGGTCGCGATTGCCTCAAACACATTTTCTAAGTAAATTTAGTTCATTTAAACCAAAATTTGAGATTTAGAGGTCAAAAATTCATCAGGATTTTGGAACGGAGTTCCCTCTATTCTGGGGGTTGCTAGAAGGATATTGGGACTCGCTTAAAGAGTAGGTGGAGAAAGCAATCCGGTGGATTGGTCGCGATTGCCTCAAACACATTTTCTAAGTATATTTAGTTCATTTAAACCAAAATTTGAGGTTTAGAGGTCAAAAATTCATCGAGATATTGGAACGGAGTTCCCTCTATTCTGGGGGTTGCTAGAAGGATATTGGCACTCGCTTAAAGAGTAGGTGGAGAAAGCAATCTGGTGGATTGGTCGCGATTGCCTCAAACACATTTTCTAAGTAAATTTAGTTCATTTAAACCAAAATTTGAGATTTAGAGGTCAAAAATTCATCAGGATTTTGGAACGGAGTTCCCTCTATTCTGGGGGTTGCTAGAAGGATATTGGGACTCGCTTAAAGAGTAGGTGGAGAAAGCAATCCGGTGGATTGGTCGCGATTGCCTCAAACACATTTTCTAAGTAAATTTAGTTTGTTTAAACCAAAATTTGAGATTTAGGGGTCAAAAATTCATCGGAATATTGGAACGGAGTTCCATCTATTCTGGGGGTTGCTAGAAGGATATTGGGACTCGCTTAAAGAGTAGGTGGAGAAAGCAATCAGGTTGATTGGTCGCGATTGCCTCAAACACATTTTCTAAGTAAATTTAGTACATGTAAACCAAAATTTGAGATTTAGGGGTCAAGAATTCATCGGGATATTGGAACGGAGTTCCCTCTATTCTGGGGGTTGCTAGAAGGATATTGGGACTCGCTTAAAGAGTTGGTGGAGAAAGCAATCTGGTGGATTGGTAGCGATTGCCTCAAACACATTTTCTAAGTAAATTTAGTTCATTTAAACCAAAATTTGAGGTTTAGAGGTCAAAAATTCATCGAGATATTGGAACGGAGTTCCCTCTATTCTGGGGGTTGCTAAAAGGATATTGGCACTCGCTTAAAGAGTAGGTGGAGAAAGCAATCCGGTGGATTGATCGCGACTGCCTCAAACACATTTTCTAAGTAAATTTAGTTCGTTTAAACCAAAATTTGAGATTTAGGGGTCAAAAATTCATCGGAATATTGGAACGGAGTTCCATCTATTCTGGGGGTTGCTAGAAAGATATTGGGACTCGCTTAAAGAGTAGGTGGAGAAAGCAATCAGGTTGATTGGTCGCGATTGCCTCAAACACATTTTCTAAGTAAATTTAGTACATTTAAACCAAAATTTGAGATTTAGGGGTCAAGAATTCATCGGGATATTGGAACGGAGTTCCCTCTATTCTGGGGGTTGCTAGAAGGATATTGGGACTCGCTCAAAGAGTTGGTGGAGAAAGCAATCTGGTGGATTGTCGCGATTGCCTCAAACACATTTTCTAAGTAAATTTAGTTCATTTAAACCAAAATTTGAGATTGAGGGGTCAAAATTTCATAGGAATATTGGAACGGAGTTCTACCTATTCTGGGGTTGCTAGAAGGATATTAGGACTCGCTTATAGAGTTGGTGGAGAAAGCAATACGGTGGATTGGTCGCGATTGATTCAAACACATTGTCTAAGTAAATTTAGTTCATTTAAACCAAAATTTTAGATTTGGGGGTCAAAAATTCATCGGGATATTGAAACGGAGTTCCATCTATTCTGGGGGTTGCTTGAAGGATATTGGGACTCGCTCAAGGAGTTGGTAGATAAAGCAATCCGGTGGATTGGTCGCGTTTGCCTCAAACACTTTTTCTAAATATATTTAGTTCATTTAAACCAAAATTTAGATTTGGGGGTCAAAAATTCACCGGGATATTGGAACGGAGTTCCATCTATTCCGGGGGTTCCTAAAAGGATATTGGGACTCGCTCAAAGAGTTGGTGGAGAAAGCAATATGGTGGATTGGTCGCGATTGCCTCAAACACATTTTCTAAGTAAATTTAGTTCATTTAAACCAAAATTTGAAATTTAGAGGTCAAAAATTCATCGGGATATTGGAACGGAGTTCCATCTATTCCGGGGGTTCCTAAAAGGATATTGGGACTCGCTCAAAGACTTGGGGGAGAAAGCAATCCGGTGGATTGGTCGCGATTGCGTCAAACACATTTTCTAAGTAATTTAGTTCATTTAAACCAAAATTTGAGATTGAGGGGTCAAAAATTAATCCGAATATTGGAACGAAGTTCCATCTATTCTGGGGGTTGCTAGAAGGATATTGGGACTCGCTTAAAGAGTTGGTGGAGAAAGCCATCTGGTGGATTGGTAGCGATTGCCTGAAACACATTTTCTAAGTAAATTTAGTTCATTTAAACCAAAATTTGAGATTTAGGGGTCAAGAATTCATCAGGATATTGGAACGGAGTTCCCTCTATTCTGGGGGTTGCTAAAAGGATATTGGGACTCGCTCAAAGAGTTGGTGGAGAAAGCAATCTGGTGGATTGGTAGCGATTGCCTCAAACATATTTTCTAAGTAAATTTAGTTCATTTAAACCAAAATTTGAGGTTTAGAGGTCAAAAATTCATCGAGATATTGGAACGGAGTTCCCTCTATTCTGGGGGTTGCTAGAAGGATATTGGCACTCGCTTAAAGAGTAGGTGGAGAAAGCAATCTGGTGGATTGGTCGCGATTGCCTCAAACACATTTTCTAAGTAAATTTAGTTCATTTAAACCAAAATTTGAGATTTAGAGGTCAAAAATTCATCAGGATTTTGGAACGGAGTTCCCTCTATTCTGGGGGTTGCTAGAAGGATATTGGGACTCGCTTAAAGAGTAGGTGGAGAAAGCAATCCGGTGGATTGGTCGCGATTGCCTCAAACACATTTTCTAAGTATATTTAGTTCATTTAAACCAAAATTTGAGGTTTAGAGGTCAAAAATTCATCGAGATATTGGAACGGAGTTCCCTCTATTCTGGGGGTTGCTAGAAGGATATTGGCACTCGCTTAAAGAGTAGGTGGAGAAAGCAATCTGGTGGATTGGTCGCGATTGCCTCAAACACATTTTCTAAGTAAATTTAGTTCATTTAAACCAAAATTTGAGATTTAGAGGTCAAAAATTCATCAGGATTTTGGAACGGAGTTCCCTCTATTCTGGGGGTTGCTAGAAGGATATTGGGACTCGCTTAAAGAGTAGGTGGAGAAAGCAATCCGGTGGATTGGTCGCGATTGCCTCAAACACATTTTCTAAGTAAATTTAGTTTGTTTAAACCAAAATTTGAGATTTAGGGGTCAAAAATTCATCGGAATATTGGAACGGAGTTCCATCTATTCTGGGGGTTGCTAGAAGGATATTGGGACTCGCTTAAAGAGTAGGTGGAGAAAGCAATCAGGTTGATTGGTCGCGATAGCCTCAAACACATTTTCTAAGTAAATTTAGTACATGTAAACCAAAATTTGAGATTTAGGGGTCAAGAATTCATCGGGATATTGGAACGGAGTTCCCTCTATTCTGGGGGTTGCTAGAAGGATATTGGGACTCGCTTAAAGAGTTGGTGGAGAAAGCAATCTGGTGGATTGGTAGCGATTGCCTCAAACACATTTTCTAAGTAAATTTAGTTCATTTAAACCAAAATTTGAGGTTTAGAGGTCAAAAATTCATCGAGATATTGGAACGGAGTTCCCTCTATTCTGGGGGTTGCTAAAAGGATATTGGCACTCGCTTAAAGAGTAGGTGGAGAAAGCAATCCGGTGGATTGGTCGCGATTGCCTAAAACACATTTTCTAAGTAAATTTAGTTCATTTAAACCAAAATTTGAGATTGAGGGGTCAAAATTTCATCGGAATATTGGAACGGAGTTCCATCAATTCTGGGGTTGCTAGAAGGATATTAGGACTCGCTCATAGAGTTGGTGGAGAAAGCAATACGGTGGATTGGTCGCGATTGATTCAAACACATTTTCTAAGTAAATTTAGTTCATTTATACCAAAATTTTAGATTTGGGGGTCAAAAATTCATCGGGATATTGAAACGGAGTTCCATCTATTCTAGGGGTTGCTAGAAGGATATTGGGACTCGCTCAAAGAGTTGGTGGAGAAACCCATCTGGTTGATTGGTAGCGATTGCCTCAAACACATTTTCTAATTCAATTTAGTTCATTTAAACCAAAAATTTGAGATTTTGGGGTCAAGAATTCATCGGGATATTGGAACGGAGTTCCCTCTATTCTGGGGGTTGCTAGAAGGATATTGGGACTCCGCTCAAAAAGTTGGTGGAGAAATCAATCTGGTGGATTGGTCGCGATTGCCTCAAACACATTTTCTAAGTAAATTTAGTTCATTTAAACCAAAATTTGAGATTGAGGGGTCAAAATTTCATAGGAATATTGGAACGGAGTTCTACCTATTCTGGGGTTGCTAGAAGGATATTAGGACTCGCTCATAGAGTTGGTGGAGAAAGCAATACGGTGGATTGGTCGCGATTGATTCAAACACATTTTCTAAGTAAATTTAGTTCATTTAAACCAAAATTTTAGATTTGGGGGTCAAAAATTCATCGGAATATTGAAACGGAGTTCCATCTATTCTGGGGGTTGCTTGAAGGATATTGGGACTCGCTCAAAGAGTTGGTGGAGAAACCCATCTGGTTGATTGGTAGCGATTGCCTCAAACACATTTTCTAAGTAAATTTAGTTCATTTAAACCAAAATTTGAGATTTAGGGGTCAAGAATTCATCAGGATATTGGAACGGAGTTCCCTCTATTCTGGGGGTTGCTAGAAGGATATTGGGACTCGCTCAAAGAGTTGGTAGAGAAAGCAATCTGGTGGATTGGTAGCGATTGCCTCAAACACATTTTCTAAGTAAATTTAGTTCATTAAACCAAAATTTGAGGTTTAGAGGTCAAAATTTCATCGAGATATTGGAACGGAGTTCCCTCTATTCCGGGGGTTCCTAAAAGGATATTGGGACTCGCTCAAAGAGTTGGTGGACAAAGCAATATGGTGGATTGGTCGCGATTGCCTCAAACACATTTTCTAAGTAAATTTAGTTCATTTAAACCAAAATTTGAAATTTAGGGGTCAAAAATTCATCGGGATATTGGAACGGAGTTCCATCTATTCCGGGGGTTCCTAAAAGGATATTGGGACTCGCTCAAAGACTTGGGGGAGAAAGCAATCCGGTGGATTGGTCGCGATTGCGTCAAACACATTTTCTAAGTAATTTAGTTCATTTAAACCAAAATTTGAGATTGAGGGGTCAAAAATTAATCCGAATATTGGAACGGAGTTTCATCTATTCTGGGGGTTGCTAGAAGGATATTGGGACTCGCTTAAAGAGTTGGTGGAGAAAGCAATCTGGTGGATTGGTAGCGATTGCCTCAAACACATTTTCTAAGTAAATTTAGTTCATTTAAACCAAAATTTGAGGTTTAGAGGTCAAAAATTCATCGAGATATTGGAACGGAGTTCCCTCTATTCTGGGGGTTGCTAGAAGGATATTGGGACTCGCTTAAAGAGTTGGTGGAGAAAGCAATCTGGTGGATTGGTAGCGATTGCCTCAAACACATTTTCTAAGTAAATTTAGTTCATTTAAACCAAAATTTGAGGTTTAGAGGTCAAAAATTCATCGAGATATTGGAACGGAGTTCCCTCTATTCTGGGGGTTGCTAAAAGGATATTGGCACTCGCTTAAAGAGTAGGTGGAGAAAGCAATCCGGTGGATTGGTCGCGATTGCCTAAAACACATTTTCTAAGTAAATTTAGTTCATTTAAACCAAAATTTGAGATTGAGGGGTCAAAATTTCATCGGAATATTGGAACGGAGTTCCATCAATTCTGGGGTTGCTAGAAGGATATTAGGACTCGCTCATAGAGTTGGTGGAGAAAGCAATACGGTGGATTGGTCGCGATTGATTCAAACACATTTTCTAAGTAAATTTAGTTCATTTATACCAAAATTTTAGATTTGGGGGTCAAAAATTCATCGGGATATTGAAACGGAGTTCCATCTATTCTAGGGGTTGCTAGAAGGATATTGGGACTCGCTCAAAGAGTTGGTGGAGAAACCCATCTGGTTGATTGGTAGCGATTGCCTCAAACACATTTTCTAAGTCAATTTAGTTCATTTAAACCAAAATTTGAGATTTTGGGGTCAAGAATTCATCGGGATATTGGAACGGAGTTCCCTCTATTCTGGGGGTTGCTAGAAGGATATTGGGACTCGCTCAAAAAGTTGGTGGAGAAAGCAATCTGGTGGATTGGTCGCGATTGCCTCAAACACATTTTCTAAGTAAATTTAGTTCATTTAAACCAAAATTTGAGATTGAGGGGTCAAAATTTCATAGGAATATTGGAACGGAGTTCTACCTATTCTGGGGTTGCTAGAAGGATATTAGGACTCGCTCATAGAGTTGGTGGAGAAAGCAATACGGTGGATTGGTCGCGATTGATTCAAACACATTTTCTAAGTAAATTTAGTTCATTTAAACCCAAATTTTAGATTTGGGGGTCAAAAATTCATCGGAATATTGAAACGGAGTTCCATCTATTCTGGGGGTTGCTTGAAGGATATTGGGACTCGCTCAAAGAGTTGGTGGAGAAACCCATCTGGTTGATTGGTAGCGATTGCCTCAAACACATTTTCTAAGTAAATTTAGTTCATTTAAACCAAAATTTGAGATTTAGGGGTCAAGAATTCATCGGGATATTGGAACGGAGTTCCCTCTATTCTGGGGGTTGCTAGAAGGATATTGGGACTCGCTCAAAGAGTTGGTAGAGAAAGCAATCTGGTGGATTGGTAGCGATTGCCTCAAACACATTTTCTAAGTAAATTTAGTTCATTTAAACCAAAATTTGAGGTTTAGAGGTCAAAATTTCATCGAGATATTGGAACGGAGTTCCCTCTATTCCGGGGGTTCCTAAAAGGATATTGGGACTCGCTCAAAGAGTTGGTGGACAAAGCAATATGGTGGATTGGTCGCGATTGCCTCAAACACATTTTCTAAGTAAATTTAGTTCATTTAAACCAAAATTTGAAATTTAGGGGTCAAAAATTCATCGGGATATTGGAACGGAGTTCCATCTATTCGGGGGGTTCCTAAAAGGATATTGGGACTCGCTCAAAGACTTGGGGGAGAAAGCAATCCGGTGGATTGGTCGCGATTGCGTCAAACACATTTTCTAAGTAATTTAGTTCATTTAAACCAAAATTTGAGATTGAGGGGTCAAAAATTAATCCGAATATTGGAACGGAGTTTCATCTATTCTGGGGGTTGCTAGAAGGATATTGGGACTCGCTTAAAGAGTTGGTGGAGAAAGCCATCTGGTGGATTGGTAGCGATTGCCTCAAACACATTTTCTAAGTAAATTTAGTTCATTTAAACCAAAATTTGAGATTTAGGGGTCAAGAATTCATCAGGATATTGGAACGGAGTTCCCTCTATTCTGGGGGTTGCTAAAAGGATATTGGGACTCGCTCAAAGAGTTGGTGGAGAAAGCAATCTGGTGGATTGGTAGCGATTGCCTCAAACACATTTTCTAAGTAAATTTAGTTCATTTAAACCAAAATTTGAGGTTTAGAGGTCAAAAATTCATCGAGATATTGGAACGGAGTTCCCTCTATTCTTGGGGTTGCTAGAAGGATATTGGCACTCGCTTAAAGAGTAGGTGGAGAAAGCAATCTGGTGGATTGGTCGCGATTGCCTCAAACACATTTTCTAAGTAAATTTAGTTCATTTAAACCAAAATTTGAGATTTAGAGGTCAAAAATTCATCAGGATTTTGGAACGGAGTTCCCTCTATTCTGGGGGTTGCTAGAAGGATATTGGGACTCGCTTAAAGAGTAGGTGGAGAAAGCAATCCGGTGGATTGGTCGCGATTGCCTCAAACACATTTTCTAAGTAAATTTAGTTCGTTTAAACCAAAATTTGAGATTTAGGGGTCAAAAATTCATCGGAATATTGGAACGGAGTTCCATTTATTCTGGGCGTTGCTACAAGGATATTAGGACTCGCTCATAGAGTTGGTGGAGAAAGCAATACGGTGGATTGGTCGCGATTGCTTCAAACACATTCTCAAAGTAAATTTAGTTCATTTAAACCAAAGTTTTAGATTTGGGGGTCAAAAATTTATCGGGACATTGAAACGGAGTTCCATCTATTCTGGGGGTTGCTAGAAGGATATTGGGACTCGCTCAAAGAGTTGGTGGAGAAAGCCATCTGGTGGATTGGTAGCGATTGCCTCAAACACATTTTCTAAGTAAATTTAGTTCATTTAAACGAAAATTTGAGATTTAGAGGTCAAAAATTCATCAGGATCTTGTAACGGAGTTCCCTCAATTCTGGGGGTTGCTAGAAGGATATTGGGACTCGCTTAAAGAGTAGGTGGAGAAAGCAATCCGGTGGATTGGTCGCGATTGCCTCAAACACATTTTCTAAGTAAATTTAGTTCATTTAAACCAAAATTTGAAATTTAGTGGTCAAGAATTCATCGGGATATTGGAACGGAGTTCCCTCTATTCTGGGGGTTGCTAGAAGGATATTGGGACTCGCTCAAAAAGTTGGTGGAGAAAGCAATCTGGTGGATTGGTCGCGATTGCCTCAAACACATTTTCTAAGTAATTTAGTTCATTTAAACCAAAATTAGAGATTGAGGGGTCAAAAATTAATCGGAATATTGGAACGGAGTTCCATCTATTCTGGGGGTTGCTAGAAGGATATTGGGACTCGCTCAAAGAGTTGGTGGAGAAACCCATCTGGTTGATTGGTAGCGATTGCCTCAAACAAATTTTCTAAGTAAATTTAGTTCATTTAAACCAAAATTTATGATTTAGAGGTCAAAAATTCATCGGGATATTGGAACGGAACTCCATCTATTCCGGGGGTTCCTAGAAGGATATTGAGACTCGCTCAAAGACTTGGTGGAGAAAGCAATCCGGTGGATTGGTCGCGATTGCCTCAAACACATTTTCTAAGTAAATTTAGTTCATTTAAACCAAAATTTGAGATTTAGAGGTCAAAAATTCATCAGGATTTTGGAACGGAGTTCCCTCTATTCTGGGGGTTGCTAGAAGGATATTGGGACTCGCTTAAAGAGTAGGTGGAGAAAGCAATCCGGTGGATTGGTCGCGATTGCCTCAAACACATTTTCTAAGTAAATTTAGTTCATTTAAACCAAAATTAGAGATTGAGGGGTCAAAAATTAATCGGATTATTGGAACGGAGTTCCATCTATTCTGGGGGTTGCTAGAAGGATATTGGGACTCGCTCAAAGAGTTGGTGGAGAAACCCATCTGGTTGATTGGTAGCGATTGCCTCAAACACATTTTCTAAGTAAATTTAGTTCATTTAAACCAAAATTTGAGATTTAGGGGTCAAGAATTCATCGGGATATTGGAACGGAGTTCCCTCTATTCTGGGGGTTGCTAGAAGGATATTGGGACTCGCTCAAAGAGTTGGTAGAGAAAGCAATCTGGTGGATTGGTAGCGATTGCCTCAAACACATTTTCTAAGTAAATTTAGTTCATTTAAACCAAAATTTGTGGTTTAGAGGTCAAAATTTCATCGAGATATTGGAACGGAGTTCCCTCTATTCCGGGGGTTCCTAAAAGGATATTGGGACTCGCTCAAAGAGTTGGTGGAGAAAGCAATATGGTGGATTGGTCGCGATTGCCTCAAAAACATTTTCTAAGTAAATTTAGTTCATTTAAACCAAAATTTGAAATTTAGGGGTCAAAAATTCATCGGGATATTGGAACGGAGTTCCATCTATTCCGGGGGTTCCTAAAAGGATATTGGGACTCGCTCAAAGACTTGGGGGAGAAAGCAATCCGGTGGATTGGTCGCGATTGCGTCAAACACATTTTCTAAGTAATTTAGTTCATTTAAACCAAAATTTGAGATTGAGGGGTCAAAAATTAATCCGAATATTGGAACGGAGTTTCATCTATTCTGGGGGTTGCTAGAAGGATATTGGCACTCGCTTAAAGAGTAAGTGGAGAAAGCAATCCGGTGGATTGGTCGCGATTGCCTCAAACACATTTTCTAAGTAAATTTAGTACATTTAAACCAAAATTTGAGATTTAGGGGTCAAAAATTCATCGAGATATTGGAACGGAGTTCCCTCTATTCTGGGGGTTGCTAGAAGGATATTGGGACTCGCTCAAAGAGTTGGTGGAGAAAGCCATCTGGTGGATTGGTAGCGATTGCCTCAAACACATTTTCTAAGTAAATTTAGTTCATTTAAACCAAAATTTGAGATTTAGGGGTCAAGAATTCATCGGGATATTGGAACGGAGTTCCCTCTTTTCTGGGGGTTGCTAGAAGGATATTGGGACTCGCTCAAAGAGTTGGTGGAGAAAGCAATCTGGTGGATTGGTAGCGATTGCCTCAAACACATTTTCTAAGTAAATTTAGTTCATTTAAACCAAAATTTGAGGTTTAGAGGTCAAAAATTCATCGAGATATTGGAACGGAGTTCCTTCTATTCTGGGGGTTGCTAGAAGGATATTGGCACTCGCTTAAAGAGTAGGTGGAGAAAGCAATCCGGTGGATTGGTCGCGATTGCCTCAAACACATTTTCTAAGTAAATTTAGTTCATTTAAACCAAAATTTGAAATTTAGGGGTCAAAATTTCATCGGAATATTGGAACGGAGTTCCACCTATTCTGGGGTTGCTAGAAGGATATTAGGACTCGCTCATAGAGTTGGTGGAGAAAGCAATACGGTGGATTGGTCGCGATTGATTCAAACACATTTTCTAAGTAAATTTAGTTCATTTAAACCAAAATTTTAGATTTGGGGGTCAAAAATTCATCGGGATATTGAAACGGAGTTCCATCTATCCTGGGGGTTGCTTGAAGGATATTGGGACTCGCTCAAGGAGTTGGTAGATAAAGCAATCCGGTGGATTGGTCGCGATTGCCTCAAACACTTTTTCTAAATATATTTAGTTCATTTAAACCAAAATTTAGATTTGGGGGTCAAAAATTCACCGGGATATTGGAACGGAGTTCCATCGATTCCGGGGGTTCCTAAAAGGATATTGGGACTCGCTCAAAGAGTTGGTGGAGAAAGCAATATGGTGGATTGGTCGCGATTACCCCAAACACATTTTCTAAGTAAATTTAGTTCATTTAAACCAAAATTTGAGATTGAGGGGTCAAAAATTCACCGGATTATTGGAACGGAGTTCCATCTATTCTGGGGGTTGCTAGAAGGATATTAGGACTCGCTCATAGATTTGGTGGAGAAAGCAATACGGTGGATTGGTCGCGATTGCCTCAAACACATTTTCTAAGTATATTTAGTTCATTTAAACCAAAATTTTTGATTTGGGGGTCAAAAAGTTATCGGGATACTGAAACGGAGTTCCGTCTATTCTGGGGGTTGCTTGAAGGATATTGGGACTTGCTCAAGGAGTTGGTAGAGAAAGCAATCCGGTGGATTTTGTCGCTATTGCCTCAAACACTTTTTCTAAGTATATTTAGTTCATTTAAACCAAAATTTAGATTTGGGGGTCAAAAATTCACCGGGATATTGGAACGGAGTTCCATCTATTCCGGAGGTTCCTAGAAGGATATTGGGACTCTCTCAAAGAGTTGGTGGAGAAAGCAATTTGGTGGATTGGTCGCGATTGCCTCAAACACATTTTCTAAGTAAATTTAGTTCATTTAAAACAAAATTTGACATTTAGGGTTCAAAAATTCATCGGGATATTGGAACGGAGTTCCATCTATTCTAGGGGGTTGTTTGAAGGATATTGGGACTCGCTAAAGGAGTAGGTGGACAAAGCAATACGGTGGATTGGTCGCAATTGCCTCAAACGCTTTTTCAAAGTATATTTAGTTCATTTAAACGAAATATTTAGATTTATGGGTCAAAAATTCACCGGGATATTGGAACGGAGTTCCATCTATTCCGGGGTTCCTAGAAGGATATTGGGACTCGCTTAAAGAGTAGGTGGAGAAAGCAATCAGGTGGATTGGTCGCGATTGCCTCAAACACATTTTCTAAGTAAATTTAGTTCATTTAAACCAAAATTTATGATTTAGTGGTCAAAAATTCATCGGGATATTGGAGCGGAGTTCCATCTATTCCGGGGGTTCCTAGAAGGATATTAAGACTCGCTCAAAGACTTGGTGGAGAAAGCAATCCGGTGGATTGGTCGCGATTGCCTCAAACACTTTTTCTAAGTATATTTAGTTCATTTAAACCAAAATTTGAGATTTAGGGGTCAAAAATTCATCGGAATATTGGAACGGAGTTCCATCTATTCTGGGGGTTGGTAGAAGGATATTGGGACTCGCTCAAAGAGTTGGTGGAGAAAGCCATCTGGTAGATTGGTAGCGATTGCCTCAAACACATTTTCTAAGTAAATTTAGTTCATTTAAACCAAAATATGAGGTTTAGAGGTCAAAAATTCATCGAGATATTGGAACGGAGTTCCCTCTATTCTGGGGGTTGCTAGAAGGATATTGGCACTCGCTTAAAGAGTAAGTGGAGAAAGCAATCCGGTGGATTGGTCGCGATTGCCTCAAACACATTTTCTAAGTAAATTTAGTACATTTAAACCAAAATTTGAGATTTAGGGGTCAAAAATTCATCGAGATATTGGAACGGAGTTCCCTCTATTCTGGGGGTTGCTAAAAGGATATTGGCACTCGCTTAAAGAGTAGGTGGAGAAAGCAATCCGGTGGATTGGTCGCGATTGCCTCAAACACATTTTCTAAGTAAATTTAGTTCGTTTAAACCAAAATTTGAGATTTAGGGGTCAAAAATTCATCGGAATATTGGAACGGAGTTCCATCTATTCTGGGGGTTGCTAGAAGGATATTGGGACTCGCTTAAAGAGTAGGTGGAGAAAGCAATCAGGTTGATTGGTCGCGATTGCCTCAAACACATTTTCTAAGTAAATTTAGTACATTTAAACCAAAATTTGAGATTTAGTGGTCAAGAATTCATCGGGATATTGGAACGGAGTTCCCTCTATTCTGGGGGTTGCTAGAAGGATATTGGGACTCGCTCAAAGAGTTGGTGGAGAAAGCAATCTGGAGGATTGGTCGCGATTGCCTCAAACACATTTTCTAAGTAAATTTAGTTCATTTAAACCAAAATTTGAGATTGAGGGGTCAAAATTTCATAGGAATATTGGAACGGAGTTCTACCTATTCTGGGGTTGCTAGAAGGATATTAGGACTCGCTCATAGAGTTGGTGGAGAAAGCAATACAATGGATTGGTCGCGATTGATTCAAACACATTTTCTAAGTAAATTTAGTTCATTTAAACCAAAATTTTAGATTTGGGGGTCAAAAATTCATCGGGATATTGAAACGGAGTTCCATCTATTCTGGGGGTTGCTTGAAGGATATTGGGACTCGCTCAAGGAGTTGGTAGATAAAGCAATCCGGTGGATTGGTCGCGATTTCCTCAAACACTTTTTCTAAATATATTTAGTTCATTTAAACCAAAATTTAGATTTGGGGGTCAAAAATTCACCGGGATATTGGAACGGAGTTCCATCTATTCCGGGGGTTCCTAAAAGGATATTGGGACTCGCTCAAAGAGTTGGTGGAGAAAGCAATATGGTGGATTGGTCGCGATTGCCTCAAACACATTTTCTAAGTAAATTTAGTTCATTTAAACCAAAATTTGAAATTTAGGGGTCAAAAATTCATCGGGATATTGGAACGGAGTTCCATCTATTCCGGGGGTTCCTAAATGGATATTGGGACTCGCTCAAAGACTTGGGGGAGAAAGCAATCCGGTGGATTGGTCGCGATTGCGTCAAACACATTTTCTAAGTAATTTAGTTCATTTAAACCAAAATTTGAGATTGAGGGGTCAAAAATTAATCCGAATATTGGAACGGAGTTCCATCTATTCTGGGGGTTGCTAGAAGGATATTGGGACTCGCTTAAAGAGTTGGTGGAGAAAGCCATCTGGTGGATTGGTAGCGATTGCCTCAAACACATTTTCTAAGTAAATTTAGTTCATTTAAACCAAAATTTTAGATTTAGGGGTCAAGAATTCATCAGGATATTGGAACGGAGTTCCCTCTATTCTGGGGGTTTCTAAAAGGATATTGGGACTCGCTCAAAGAGTTGGTGGAGAAAGCAATCTGGTGGATTGGTAGCGATTGCCTCAAACACATTTTCTAAGTAAATTTAGTTCATTTAAACCAAAATTTGAGGTTTAGAGGTCAAAAATTCATCGAGATATTGGAACGGAGTTCCCTCTATTCTGGGGGTTGCTAGAAGGATATTGGCACTCGCTTAAAGAGTAGGTGGAGAAAGCAATCTGGTGGATTGGTCGCGATTGCCTCAAATACATTTTCTAAGTAAATTTAGTTCATTTAAACCAAAATTTGAGATTTAGAGGTCAAAAATTCATCAGGATTTTGGAACGGAATTCCCTCTATTCTGGGGGTTGCTAGAAGGATATTGGGACTCGCTTAAAGAGTAGGTGGAGAAAGCATTCCGGTGGATTGGTCGCGATTGCCTCAAACACATTTTCTAAGTAAATTTAGTTCATTTAAACCAAAATTTGAAATTTAGGGGTCAAAAATTCATCGGGATATTGGAACGGAGTTCCATCTATTCCGGGGGTTCCTAAAAGGATATTGGGACTCGCTCAAAGACTTGGGGGAGAAAGCAATACGGTGGATTGGTCGCGATTGCGTCAAACACATTTTCTAAGTAATTTAGTTCATTTAAACCAAAATTTGAGATTGAGGGGTCAAAAATTAATCCGAATATTGGAACGGAGTTCCATCTATTCTGGGGGTTGCTAGAAGGATATTGGGACTCGCTTAAAGAGTTGGTGGAGAAAGCCATCTGGTGGATTGGTAGCGATTGCCTCAAACACATTTTCTAAGTAAATTTAGTTCATTTAAACCAAAATTTGAGATTTAGGGGTCAAGAATTCATCAGGATATTGGAACGGAGTTCCCTCTATTCTGGGGGTTGCTAAAAGGATATTGGTACTCGCTCAAAGAGTTGGTGGAGAAAGCAATCTGGTGGATTGGTAGCGATTGCCTCAAACACATTTTCTAAGTAAATTTAGTTCATTTAAACCAAAATTTGAGGTTTAGAGGACAAAAATTCATCGAGATATTGGAACGGAGTTCCCTCTATTCTGGGGGTTGCTAGAAGGATATTGGGACTCGCTTAAAGAGTAGGTGGAGAAAGCAATCTGGTGGATTGGTCGCGATTGCCTCAAACACATTTTCTAAGTAAATTTAGTTCATTTAAACCAAAATTTGAGATTTAGAGGTCAAAAATTCATCAGGATTTTGGAACGGAGTTCCCTCTATTCTGGGGGTTGCTAGAAGGATATTGGGACTCGCTTAAAGAGTAGGTGGAGAAAGCAATCCGGTGGATTGGTCGCGATTGCCTCAAACACATTTTCTAAGTAAATTTAGTTCATTTAAACCAAAATTTGAGGTTTAGAGGTCAAAAATTCATCGAGATATTGGAACGGAGTTCCCTCTATTCTGGGGGTTGCTAGAAGGATATTGGCACTCGCTTAAAGAGTAGGTGGAGAAAGCAATCTGGTGGATTGGTCGCGATTGCCTCAAACACATTTTCTAAGTAAATTTAGTTCATTTAAACCAAAATTTGAGATTTAGAGGTCAAAAATACATCAGGATTTTGGAACGGAGTTCCCTCTATTCTGGGGGTTGCTAGAAGGATATTGGGACTCGCTTAAAGAGTAGGTGGAGAAAGCAATCCGGTGGATTGGTCGCGATTGCCTCAAACACATTTTCTAAGTAAATTTAGTTCGTTTAAACCAAAATTTGAGATTTAGGGGTCAACAATTCATCGGAATATTGGAACGGAGTTCCATCTATTCTGGGGGTTGCTAGAAGGATATTGGGACTCGCTTAAAGAGTAGGTTGAGAAAGCAATCAGGTTGATTGGTCGCGATTGCCTCAAACACATTTTCTAAGTAAATTTAGTACATTTAAACCAAAATTTGAGATTTAAGGGTCAAGAATTCATCGGGATATTGGAACGGAGTTCCCTCTATTCTGGGGGTTGCTAGAAGGATATTGGGACTCTTAAAGAGTTGGTGGAGAAAGCAATCTGGTGGATTGGTAGCGATTGCCTCAAACACATTTTCTAAGTAAATTTAGTTCATTTAAACCAAAATTTGAGGTTTAGAGGTCAAAAATTTATCAGGATTTTGGAACGGAGTTCCCTCTATTCTGGGGGTTGCTAGAAGGATATTGGGACTCGCTTAAAGAGTAGGTGGAGAAAG
This sequence comes from Paratinospora sagittata, assembly GCA_035771175.1. NCBI lineage: Eukaryota > Viridiplantae > Streptophyta > Magnoliopsida > Ranunculales > Menispermaceae > Paratinospora > Paratinospora sagittata. The sequence continues at coordinate 15,380,113 of CM069597.1, read as the reverse complement.
CAATCCGGTGGATTGGTCGCGATTGCCTCAAACACATTTTCTAAGTAAATTTAGTTCATTTAAACCAAAATTTGAGGTTTAGAGGTCAAAAATTCATCGAGATATTGGAACGGAGTTCCCTCTATTCTGGGGGTTGCTAGAAGGATATTGGCACTCGCTTAAAGAGTAGGTGGAGAAAGCAATCTGGTGGATTGGTCGCGATTGCCTCAAACACATTTTCTAAGTAAATTTAGTTCATTTAAACCAAAATTTGAGATTTAGAGGTCAAAAATTCATCAGGATTTTGGAACGGAGTTCCCTCTATTCTGGGGGTTGCTAGAAGGATATTGGGACTCGCTTAAAGAGTAGGTGGAGAAAGCAATCCGGTGGATTGGTCGCGATTGCCTCAAACACATTTTCTAAGTAAATTTAGTTCATTTAAACCAAAATTTGAGGTTTAGAGGTCAAAAATTCATCGAGATATTGGAACGGAGTTCCCTCTATTCTGGGGGTTGCTAGAAGGATATTGGCACTCGCTTAAAGAGTAGGTGGAGAAAGCAATCTGGTGGATTGGTCGCGATTGCCTCAAACACATTTTCTAAGTAAATTTAGTTCATTTAAACCAAAATTTGAGATTTAGAGGTCAAAAATACATCAGGATTTTGGAACGGAGTTCCCTCTATTCTGGGGGTTGCTAGAAGGATATTGGGACTCGCTTAAAGAGTAGGTGGAGAAAGCAATCCGGTGGATTGGTCGCGATTGCCTCAAACACATTTTCTAAGTAAATTTAGTTCGTTTAAACCAAAATTTGAGATTTAGGGGTCAACAATTCATCGGAATATTGGAACGGAGTTCCATCTATTCTGGGGGTTGCTAGAAGGATATTGGGACTCGCTTAAAGAGTAGGTTGAGAAAGCAATCAGGTTGATTGGTCGCGATTGCCTCAAACACATTTTCTAAGTAAATTTAGTACATTTAAACCAAAATTTGAGATTTAAGGGTCAAGAATTCATCGGGATATTGGAACGGAGTTCCCTCTATTCTGGGGGTTGCTAGAAGGATATTGGGACTCTTAAAGAGTTGGTGGAGAAAGCAATCTGGTGGATTGGTAGCGATTGCCTCAAACACATTTTCTAAGTAAATTTAGTTCATTTAAACCAAAATTTGAGGTTTAGAGGTCAAAAATTTATCAGGATTTTGGAACGGAGTTCCCTCTATTCTGGGGGTTGCTAGAAGGATATTGGGACTCGCTTAAAGAGTAGGTGGAGAAAGCAATCCGGTGGATTGGTCGCGATTGCCTCAAACACATTTTCTAAGTAAATTTAGTTCATTTAAACCAAAATTTGAGGTTTAGAGGTCAAAAATTCATCGAGATATTGGAACGGAGTTCCCTCTATTCTGGGGGTTGCTAGAAGGATATTGGCACTCGCTTAAAGAGTAGGTGGAGAAAGCAATCTGGTGGATTGGTCGCGATTGCCTCAAACACATTTTCTAAGTAAATTTAGTTCATTTAAACCAAAATTTGAGATTTAGAGGTCAAAAATTCATCAGGATTTTGGAACGGAGTTCCCTCTATTCTGGGGGTTGCTAGAAGGATATTGGGACTCGCTTAAAGAGTAGGTGGAGAAAGCAATCCGGTGGATTGGTCGCGATTGCCTCAAACACATTTTCTAAGTAAATTTAGTTCATTTAAACCAAAATTTGAAATTTAGGGGTCAAAAATTCATCGGGATATTGGAACGGAGTTCCATCTATTCCGGGGGTTCCTAAAAGGATATTGGGACTCGCTTAAAGACTTGGGGGAGAAAGCAATCCGGTGGATTGGTCGCGATTGCGTCAAACACATTTTCTAAGTAATTTAGTTCATTTAAACCAAAATTTGAGATTGAGGGGTCAAAAATTAATCCGAATATTGGAACGGAGTTCCATCTATTCTGGGGGTTGCTAGAAGGATATTGGGACTCGCTTAAAGAGTTGGTGGAGAAAGCCATCTGGTGGATTGGTAGCGATTGCCTCAAACACATTTTCTAAGTAAATTTAGTTCATTTAAACCAAAATTTGAGATTTAGGGGTCAAGAATTCATCAGGATATTGGAACGGAGTTCCCTCTATTCTGGGGGTTGCTAAAAGGATATTGGGACACGCTCAAAGAGTTGGTGGAGAAAGCAATCTGGTGGATTGGTAGCGATTGCCTCAAACACATTTTCTAAGTAAATTTAGTTCATTTAAACCAAAATTTGAGGTTTAGAGGTCAAAAATTCATCAAGATATTGGAACGGAGTTCCCTCTATTCTGGGGGTTGCTAGAAGGATATTGGCACTCGCTTAAAGAGTAGGTGGAGAAAGCAATCTGGTGGATTGGTCGCGATTGCCTCAAACACATTTTCTAAGTAAATTTAGTTCATTTAAACCAAAATTTGAGATTTAGAGGTCAAAAATTCATCAGGATTTTGGAACGGAGTTCCCTCTATTCTGGGGGTTGCTAGAAGGATATTGGGACTCGCTTAAAGAGTAGGTGGAGAAAGCAATCCGGTGGATTGGTCGCGATTGCCTCAAACACATTTTCTAAGTAAATTTAGTTCATTTAAACCAAAATTTGAGGTTTAGAGGTCAAAAAATCATCGAGATATTGGAACGGAGTTCCCTCTATTCTGGGGGTTGCTAGAAGGATATTGGCACTCGCTTAAAGAGTAGGTGGAGAAAGCAATCTGGTGGATTGGTCGCGATTGCCTCAAACATATTTTCTAAGTAAATTTAGTTCATTTAAACCAAAATTTGAGATTTAGAGGTCAAAAATTCAGCAGGATTTTGGAACGGAGTTCCCTCTATTCTGGGGGTTGCTAGAAGGATATTGGGACTCGCTTAAAGAGTAGGTGGAGAAAGCAATCCGGTGGATTGGTCGCGATTGCCTCAAACACATTTTCTAAGTAAATTTAGTTCGTTTAAACCAAAATTTGAGATTTAGGGGTCAAAAATTCATCGGAATATTGGAACGGAGTTCCATCTATTCTGGGGGTTGGTAGAAGGATATTGGGACTCGCTTAAAGAGTAGGTGGAGAAAGCAATCAGGTTGATTGGTCGCGATTGCCTCAAACACATTTTCTAAGTAAATTTAGTACATTTAAACCAAAATTTGAGATTTAAGGGTCAAGAATTCATCGGGATATTGGAACGGAGTTCCCTCTATTCTGGGGGTTGCTAGAAGGATATTGGGACTCTTAAAGAGTTGGTGGAGAAAGCAATCTGGTGGATTGGTCGCGATTGCCTCAAACACATTTTCTAAGTAAATTTAGTTCATTTAAACCAAAATTTGAGATTTAGAGGTCAAAAATTCATCAGGATTTTGGAACGGAGTTCCCTCTATTCTGGGGGTTGCTAGAAGGATATTGGGACTCGCTTAAAGAGTAGGTGGAGAAAGCAATCCGGTGGATTGGTCGCGATTGCCTCAAACACATTTTCTAAGTAAATTTAGTTCATTTAAACCAAAATTTGAAATTTAGGGGTCAAAAATTCATCGGGATATTGGAACGGAGTTCCATCTATTCCGGGGGTTCCTAAAAGGATATTGGGACTCGCTTAAAGACTTGGGGGAGAAAGCAATCCGGTGGATTGGTCGCGATTGCGTCAAACACATTTTCTAAGTAATTTAGTTCATTTAAACCAAAATTTGAGATTGAGGGGTCAAAAATTAATCCGAATATTGGAACGGAGTTCCATCTATTCTGGGGGTTGCTAGAAGGATATTGGGACTCGCTTAAAGAGTTGGTGGAGAAAGCCATCTGGTGGATTGGTAGCGATTGCCTCAAACACATTTTCTAAGTAAATTTAGTTCATTTAAACCAAAATTTGAGATTTAGGGGTCAAGAATTCATCAGGATATTGGAACGGAGTTCCCTCTATTCTGGGGGTTGCTAAAAGGATATTGGGACTCGCTCAAAGAGTTGGTGGAGAAAGCAATCTGGTGGATTGGTAGCGATTGCCTCAAACACATTTTCTAAGTAAATTTAGTTCATTTAAACCAAAATTTGAGGTTTAGAGGTCAAAAATTCATCAAGATATTGGAACGGAGTTCCCTCTATTCTGGGGGTTGCTAGAAGGATATTGGCACTCGCTTAAAGAGTAGGTGGAGAAAGCAATCTGGTGGATTGGTCGCGATTGCCTCAAACACATTTTCTAAGTAAATTTAGTTCATTTAAACCAAAATTTGAGATTTAGAGGTCAAAAATTCATCAGGATTTTGGAACGGAGTTCCCTCTATTCTGGGGGTTGCTAGAAGGATATTGGGACTCGCTTAAAGAGTAGGTGGAGAAAGCAATCCGGTGGATTGGTCGCGATTGCCTCAAACACATTTTCTAAGTAAATTTAGTTCATTTAAACCAAAATTTGAGGTTTAGAGGTCAAAAAATCATCGAGATATTGGAACGGAGTTCCCTCTATTCTGGGGGTTGCTAGAAGGATATTGGCACTCGCTTAAAGAGTAGGTGGAGAAAGCAATCTGGTGGATTGGTCGCGATTGCCTCAAACATATTTTCTAAGTAAATTTAGTTCATTTAAACCAAAATTTGAGATTTAGAGGTCAAAAATTCAGCAGGATTTTGGAACGGAGTTCCCTCTATTCTGGGGGTTGCTAGAAGGATATTGGGACTCGCTTAAAGAGTAGGTGGAGAAAGCAATCCGGTGGATTGGTCGCGATTGCCTCAAACACATTTTCTAAGTAAATTTAGTTCGTTTAAACCAAAATTTGAGATTTAGGGGTCAAAAATTCATCGGAATATTGGAACGGAGTTCCATCTATTCTGGGGGTTGGTAGAAGGATATTGGGACTCGCTTAAAGAGTAGGTGGAGAAAGCAATCAGGTTGATTGGTCGCGATTGCCTCAAACACATTTTCTAAGTAAATTTAGTACATTTAAACCAAAATTTGAGATTTAAGGGTCAAGAATTCATCGGGATATTGGAACGGAGTTCCCTCTATTCTGGGGGTTGCTAGAAGGATATTGGGACTCTTAAAGAGTTGGTGGAGAAAGCAATCTGGTGGATTGGTAGCGATTGCCTCAAACACATTTTCTAAGTAAATTTAGTTCATTTAAACCAAAATTTGAGGTTTAGAGGTCAAAAATTCATCGAGATATTGGAACGGAGTTCCCTCTATTCTGGGGGTTGCTAAAAGGATATTGGCACTCACTTAAAGAGTAGGTGGAGAAAGCAATCCGGTGGATTGGTCGCGATTGCCTAAAACACATTTTCTAAGTAAATTTAGTTCATTTAAACCAAAATTTGAGATTGAGGGGTCAAAATTTCATCGGAATATTGGAACGGAGTTCCATCTATTCTGGGGTTGCTAGAAGGATATTCGGACTCGCTCATAGAGTTGGTGGAGAAAGCAATACGGTGGATTGGTCGCGATTGATTCAAACACATTTTCTAAGTAAATTTAGTTCATTTAAACCAAAATTTTAGATTTGGGGGTCAAAAATTCATCGGGATATTGAAACGGAGTTCCATCTATTCTAGGGGTTGCTAGAAGGATATTGGGACTCGCTCAAAGAGTTGGTGGAGAAACCCATCTGGTTGATTGGTAGCGATTGCCTCAAACACATTTTCTAAGTAAATTTAGTTCATTTAAACCAAAATTTGAGATTTTGGGGTCAAGAATTCATCGGGATATTGGAACGGAGTTCCATTTATTCTGGGCGTTGCTAGAAGGATATTAGGACTCGCTCATAGAGTTGGTGGAGAAAGCAATACGGTGGATTGGTCGCGATTGATTCAAACACATTTTCTAAGTAAATTTAGTTCATTTAAACCAAAATTTTAGATTTGGGGGTCAAAAATTCATCGGGATATTGAAACGGAGTTCCATCTATTCTGGGGGTTGCTTGAAGGATATTGGGACTCGCTCAAGGAGTTGGTAGATAAAGCAATCCGGTGGATTGGTCGCGATTGCCTCAAACACTTTTTCTAAATATATTTAGTTCATTTAAACCAAAATTTAGATTTGGGGGTCAAAAATTCACCGGGATATTGGAACGGAGTTCCATCTATTCCGGGGGTTCCTAAAAGGATATTGGGACTCGCTCAAAGAGTTGGTGGAGAAAGCAATATGGTGGATTGGTCGCGATTGCCTCAAACACATTTTCTAAGTAAATTTAGTTCATTTAAACCAAAATTTGAAATTTAGGGGTCAAAAATTCATCGGGATATTGGAACGGAGTTCCATCTATTCCGGGGGTTCCTAAAAGGATATTGGGACTCGCTCAAAGACTTGGGGGAGAAAGCAATCCGGTGGATTGGTCGCGATTGCGTCAAACACATTTTCTAAGTAATTTAGTTCATTTAAACCAAAATTTGAGATTGAGGGGTCAAAAATTAATCCGAATATTGGAACGGAGTTCCATCTATTCTGGGGGTTGCTAGAAGGATATTGGGACTCGCTTAAAGAGTTGGTGGAGAAAGCCATCTGGTGGATTGGTAGCGATTGCCTCAAACACATTTTCTAAGTAAATTTAGTTCATTTAAACCAAAATTTGAGATTTAGGGGTCAAGAATTCATCAGGATATTGGAACGGAGTTCCCTATATTCTGGGGGTTGCTAAAAGGATATTGGGACTCGCTCAAAGAGTTGGTGGAGAAAGCAATCTGGTGGATTGGTAGCGATTGCCTCAAACACATTTTCTAAGTAAATTTAGTTCATTTAAACCAAAATTTGAGGTTTAGAGGTCAAAAATTCATCGAGATATTGGAACGGAGTTCCCTCTATTCTGGGGGTTGCTAGAAGGATATTGGCACTCGCTTAAAGAGTAGGTGGAGAAAGCAATCTGGTGGATTGGTCGCGATTGCCTCAAACACATTTTCTAAGTAAATTTAGTTCATTTAAACCAAAATTTGAGATTTAGAGGTCAAAAATTCATCAGGATTTTGGAACGGAGTTCCCTCTATTCTGGGGGTTGCTAGAAGGATATTGGGACTCGCTTAAGAGTAGGTGGAGAAAGCAATCCGGTGGATTGGTCGCGACTGCCTCAAACACATTTTCTAAGTAAATTTAGTTCGTTTAAACCAAAATTTGAGATTTAGGGGTCAAAAATTCGTCGGAATATTGGAACGGAGTTCCATTTATTCTGGGCGTTGCTAGAAGGATATTAGGACTCGCTCATAGAGTTGGTGGAGAAAGCAATACGGTGGATTGGTCGCGATTGCTTCAAACACATTCTCAAAGTAAATTTAGTTCATTTAAACCAAAGTTTTAGATTTGGGGGTCAAAAATTTATCGGGATATTGAAACGGAGTTCCATCTATTCTGGGGGTTGCTAGAAGGATATTGGGACTCGCTTAAAGAGTAGGTGGAGAAAGCAATCCGGTGGATTGGTCGCGATTGCCTCAAACACATTTTCTAAGTAAATTTAGTTCATTTAAACCAAAATTTGAAATTTAGGGGTCAAAAATTCATCGGGATATTAGAACGGAGTTCCATCTATTCCGGGGGTTCCTAAAAGTATATTGGGACTCGCTCAAAGACTTGGGAGAGAAAGCAATCCAGTGGATTGGTCGCGATTGCCTCAAACACATTTTCTAAGTAATTTAGTTCATTTAAACCAAAATTAGAGATTGAGGGGTCAAAAATTAATCGGAATATTGGAACGGAGTTCCATCTATTCTGGGGGTTGCTATAAGGATATTGGGACTCGCTCAAAGAGTTGGTGGAGAAACCCATCTGGTTGGTTGGTAGCGATTGCCTCAAACACATTTTCTAAGTAAATTTAGTTCATTTAAACCAAAATTTGAGATTTAGGGGTCAAGAATTCATCGGGATATTGGAACGGAGTTCCCTCTATTCTGGGGGTTGCTAGAAGGATATTGGGACTCGCTCAAAGAGTTGGTGGAGAAAGCAATCTGGTGGATTGGTAGCGATTGCCTCAAACACATTTTCTAAGTAAATTTAGTTCATTTAAACCAAAATTTGAGATTGAGGGGTCAAAATTTCATAGGAATATTGGAACGGAGTTCTACCTATTCTGGGGTTGCTAGAAGGATATTAGGACTCGCTCATAGAGTTGGTGGAGAAAGCAATACGGTGGATTGGTCGCGATTGATTCAAACACATTTTCTAAGTAAATTTAGTTCATTTAAACCAAAATTTTAGATTTGGGGGTCAAAAATTCATCGGGATATTGAAACGGAGTTCCATCTATTCTGGGGGTTGCTTGAAGGATATTGGGACTCGCTCAAGGAGTTGGTAGATAAAGCAATCCGGTGGATTGGTCGCGATTGCCTCAAACACTTTTTCTAAATATATTTAGTTCATTTAAACCAAAATTTAGATTTGGGGGTCAAAAATTCACCGGGATATTGGAACGGAGTTCCATCTATTCCGGGGGTTCCTAAAAGGATATTGGGACTCGCTCAAAGAGTTGGTGGAGAAAGCAATATGGTGGATTGGTCGCGATTGCCTCAAACACATTTTCTAAGTAAATTTAGTTCATTTAAACCAAAATTTGAAATTTAGGGGTCAAAAATTCATCGGGATATTGGAACGGAGTTCCATCTATTCCGGGGGTTCCTAAAAGGATATTGGGACTCGCTCAAAGACTTGGGGGAGAAAGCAATCCGGTGGATTGGTCGCGATTGCGTCAAACACATTTTCTAAGTAATTTAGTTCATTTAAACCAAAATTTGAGATTGAGGGGTCAAAAATTAATCCGAATATTGGAACGGAGTTCCATCTATTCTGGGGGTTGCTAGAAGGATATTGGGACTCGCTTAAAGAGTTGGTGGAGAAAGCCATCTGGTGGATTGGTAGCGATTGCCTCAAACACATTTTCTAAGTAAATTTAGTTCATTTAAACCAAAATTTGAGATTTAGGGGTCAAAAATTCATCAGGATATTGGAACGGAGTTCCCTATATTCTGGGGGTTGCTAAAAGGATATTGGGACTCGCTCAAAGAGTTGGTGGAGAAAGCAATCTGGTGGATTGGTAGCGATTGCCTCAAACACATTTTCTAAGTAAATTTAGTTCATTTAAACCAAAATTTGAGGTTTAGAGGTCAAAAATTCATCGAGATATTGGAACAGAGTTCCCTCTATTCTGGGGGTTGCTAGAAGGATATTGGCACTCGCTTAAAGAGTAGGTGGAGAAAGCAATCTGGTGGATTGGTCGCGATTGCCTCAAACACATTTTCTAAGTAAATTTAGTTCATTTAAACCAAAATTTGAGATTTAGAGGTCAAAAATTCATCAGGATTTTGGAACGGAGTTCCCTCTATTCTGGGGGTTGCTAGAAGGATATTGGGACTCGCTTAAAGAGTAGGTGGAGAAAGCAATCCGGTGGATTGGTCGCGACTGCCTCAAACACATTTTCTAAGTAAATTTAGTTCGTTTAAACCAAAATTTGAGATTTAGGGGTCAAAAATTCATCGGAATATTGGAACGGAGTTCCATTTATTCTGGGCGTTGCTAGAAGGATATTAGGACTCGCTCATAGAGTTGGTGGAGAAAGCAATACGGTGGATTGGTCGCGATTGCTTCAAACACATTCTCAAAGTAAATTTAGTTCATTTAAACCAAAGTTTTAGATTTGGGGGTCAAAAATTTATCGGGATATTGAAACGGAGTTCCATCTATTCTGGGGGTTGCTAGAAGGATATTGGGACTCGCTCAAAGAGTTGGTGGAGAAAGCCATCTGGTGGATTGGTAGCGATTGCCTCAAACACATTTTCTAAGTAAATTTAGTTCATTTAAACCAAAATTTGAGATTTAGAGGTCAAAAATTCATCAGGATCTTCGAACGGAGTTCCCTCTATTCTGGGGGTTGCTAGAAGGATATTGGGACTCGCTTAAAGAGTAGGTGGAGAAAGCAATCCGGTGGATTGGTCGCGATTGGCTCAAACATATTTTCTAAGTAAATTTAGTTCATTTAAACCAAAATTTGAAATTTAGGGGTCAAAAATTCATCGGGATATTGGAACGGAGTTCCATCTATTCCGGGGGTTCCTAAAAGTATATTGGGACTCGCTCAAAGACTTGGGAGAGAAAGCAATCCGGTGGATTGGTCGCGATTGCCTCAAACACATTTTCTAAGTAATTTAGTTCATTTAAACCAAAATTAGAGATTGAGGGGTCAAAAATTAATCGGAATATTGGAACGGAGTTCCATCTATTCTGGGGGTTGCTAGAAGGATATTGGGACTCGCTCAAAGAGTTGGTGGAGAAACCCATCTGGTTGGTTGGTAGCGATTGCCTCAAACACATTTTCTAAGTAAATTTAGTTCATTTAAACCAAAATTTGAGATTTAGGGGTCAAGAATTCATCGGGATATTGGAACGGAGTTCCCTCTATTCTGGGGGTTGCTAGAAGGATATTGGGACTCGCTCAAAGAGTTGGTGGAGAAAGCAATCTGGTGGATTGGTAGCGATTGCCTCAAACACATTTTCTAAGTAAATTTAGTTCATTTAAACCAAAATTTGAGGTTTAGAGGTCAAAAATTCATCGAGATATTGGAACGGAGTTCCCTCTATTCCGGGGGTTCCTAAAAGGATATTGGGACTCGCTCAAAGAGTTGGTGGAGAAAGCAATCTGGTGGATTGGTAGCGATTGCCTCAAACATATTTTCTAAGTAAATTTAGTTCATTTAAACCAAAATTTGAGGTTTAGAGGTCAAAAATTCATCGAGATATTGGAACGGAGTTCCCTCTATTCTGGGGGTTGCTAGAAGGATATTGGCACTCGCTTAAAGAGTAGGTGGAGAAAGCAATCTGGTGGATTGGTCGCGATTGCCTCAAACACATTTTCTAAGTAAATTTAGTTCATTTAAACCAAAATTTGAGATTTAGAGGTCAAAAATTCATCAGGATTTTGGAACGGAGTTCCCTCTATTCTGGGGGTTGCTAGAAGGATATTGGGACTCGCTTAAAGAGTAGGTGGAGAAAGCAATCCGGTGGATTGGTCGCGATTGCCTCAAACACATTTTCTAAGTAAATTTAGTTCATTTAAACCAAAATTTGAGGTTTAGAGGTCAAAAATTCATCGAGATATTGGAACGGAGTTCCCTCTATTCTGGGGGTTGCTAGAAGGATATTGGGACACGCTCAAAGAGTTGGTGGAGAAAGCAATTTGGTGGATTGGTCGCGATTGCCTCAAACACTTTTTCTAAGTATATTTAGTTCATTTAAACCAAAATTTGAGATTTAGGGGTCAAAAATTCATCGGAATATTGGAACGGAGTTCCATCTATTCTGGGGGTTGCTAGAAGGATATTGGGACTCGCTCAAAGAGTTGGTGGAGAAAGCCATCTGGTAGATTGGTAGCGATTGCCTCAAACACATTTTCTAAGTAAATTTAGTTCATTTAAACGAAAATATGAGGTTTAGAGGTCAAAAATTCATCGAGATATTGGAACGGAGTTCCCTCTATTCTGGGGGTTGCTAGAAGGATATTGGCACTTGCTTAAAGAGTAAGTGGAGAAAGCAATCCGGTGGATTGGTCGCGATTGCCTCAAACACATTTTCTAAGTAAATTTAGTTCATTTAAACCAAAATTTGGGATTTAGATGTCAAAAATTCATCATGATATTGGAACGGAGTTCCATCTATTCTGGGGGTTGCTAGAAGGATATTGGGACTCGCTTAAAGAGTAGGTGGAGAAAGCAATCAGGTTGATTGGTCGCGATTGCCTCAAACACATTTTCTAAGTAAATTTAGTACATTTAAACCAAAATTTGAGATTTAGGGGTCAAGAATTCATCGGGATATTGGAACGGAGTTCCCTCTATTCTGGGGGTTGCTAGAAGGATATTGGGACTCGCTTAAAGAGTTGGTGGAGAAAGCAATCTGGTGGATTGGTAGCGATTGCCTCAAACACATTTTCTAAGTAAATTTAGTTCATTTAAACAAAAATTTGAGGTTTAGAGGTCAAAAATTCATCGAGATATTGGAACGGAGTTCCCTCTATTCTGGGGGTTGCTAAAAGGATATTGGCACTCGCTTAAAGAGTAGGTGGAGAAAGCAATCCGGTGGATTGATCGCGACTGCCTCAAACACATTTTCTAAGTAAATTTAGTTCGTTTAAACCAAAATTTGAGATTTAGGGGTCAAAAATTCATCGGAATATTGGAACGGAGTTCCATCTATTCTGGGGGTTGCTAGAAAGATATTGGGACTCGCTTAAAGAGTAGGTGGAGAAAGCAATCAGGTTGATTGGTCGCGATTGCCTCAAACACATTTTCTAAGTAAATTTAGTACATTTAAACCAAAATTTGAGATTTAGGGGTCAAGAATTCATCGGGATATTGGAACGGAGTTCCCTCTATTCTGGGGGTTGCTAGAAGGATATTGGGACTCGCTCAAAGAGTTGGTGGAGAAAGCAATCTGGTGGATTGGTCGCGATTGCCTCAAACACATTTTCTAAGTAAATTTAGTTCATTTAAACCAAAATTTGAGATTGAGGGGTCAAAATTTCATAGGAATATTGGAACGGAGTTCTACCTATTCTGGGGTTGCTAGAAGGATATTAGGACTCGCTTATAGAGTTGGTGGAGAAAGCAATACGGTGGATTGGTCGCGATTGATTCAAACACATTGTCTAAGTAAATGTAGTTCATTTAAACCAAAATTTTAGATTTGGGGGTCAAAAATTCATCGGGATATTGAAACGGAGTTCCATCTATTCTGGGGGTTGCTTGAAGGATATTGGGACTCGCTCAAGGAGTTGGTAGATAAAGCAATCCGGTGGATTGGTCGCGTTTGCCTCAAACACTTTTTCTAAATATATTTAGTTCATTTAAACCAAAATTTAGATTTGGGGGTCAAAAATTCACCGGGATATTGGAACGGAGTTCCATCTATTCCGGGGGTTCCTAAAAGGATATTGGGACTCGCTCAAAGAGTTGGTGGAGAAAGCAATATGGTGGATTGGTCGCGATTGCCTCAAACACATTTTCTAAGTAAATTTAGTTCATTTAAACCAAAATTTGAAATTTAGAGGTCAAAAATTCATCGGGATATTGGAACGGAGTTCCATCTATTCCGGGGGTTCCTAAAAGGATATTGGGACTCGCTCAAAGACTTGGGGGAGAAAGCAATCCGGTGGATTGGTCGCGATTGCGTCAAACACATTTTCTAAGTAATTTAGTTCATTTAAACCAAAATTTGAGATTGAGGGGTCAAAAATTAATCCGAATATTGGAACGGAGTTCCATCTATTCTGGGGGTTGCTAGAAGGATATTGGGACTCGCTTAAAGAGTTGGTGGAGAAAGCCATCTGGTGGATTGGTAGCGATTGCCTGAAACACATTTTCTAAGTAAATTTAGTTCATTTAAACCAAAATTTGAGATTTAGGGGTCAAGAATTCATCAGGATATTGGAACGGAGTTCCCTCTATTCTGGGGGTTGCTAAAAGGATATTGGGACTCGCTCAAAGAGTTGGTGGAGAAAGCAATCTGGTGGATTGGTAGCGATTGCCTCAAACATATTTTCTAAGTAAATTTAGTTCATTTAAACCAAAATTTGAGGTGTAGAGGTCAAAAATTCATCGAGATATTGGAACGGAGTTCCCTCTATTCTGGGGGTTGCTAGAAGGATATTGGCACTCGCTTAAAGAGTAGGTGGAGAAAGCAATCTGGTGGATTGGTCGCGATTGCCTCAAACACATTTTCTAAGTAAATTTAGTTCATTTAAACCAAAATTTGAGATTTAGAGGTCAAAAATTCATCAGGATTTTGGAACGGAGTTCCCTCTATTCTGGGGGTTGCTAGAAGGATATTGGGACTCGCTTAAAGAGTAGGTGGAGAAAGCAATCCGGTGGATTGGTCGCGATTGCCTCAAACACATTTTCTAAGTATATTTAGTTCATTTAAACCAAAATTTGAGGTTTAGAGGTCAAAAATTCATCGAGATATTGGAACGGAGTTCCCTCTATTCTGGGGGTTGCTAGAAGGATATTGGCACTCGCTTAAAGAGTAGGTGGAGAAAGCAATCTGGTGGATTGGTCGCGATTGCCTCAAACACATTTTCTAAATAAATTTAGTTCATTTAAACCAAAATTTGAGATTTAGAGGTCAAAAATTCATCAGGATTTTGGAACGGAGTTCCCTCTATTCTGGGGGTTGCTAGAAGGATATTGGGACTCGCTTAAAGAGTAGGTGGAGAAAGCAATCCGGTGGATTGGTCGCGATTGCCTCAAACACATTTTCTAAGTAAATTTAGTTTGTTTAAACCAAAATTTGAGATTTAGGGGTCAAAAATTCATCGGAATATTGGAACGGAGTTCCATCTATTCTGGGGGTTGCTAGAAGGATATTGGGACTCGCTTAAAGAGTAGGTGGAGAAAGCAATCAGGTTGATTGGTCGCGATTGCCTCAAACACATTTTCTAAGTAAATTTAGTACATGTAAACCAAAATTTGAGATTTAGGGGTCAAGAATTCATCGGGATATTGGAACGGAGTTCCCTCTATTCTGGGGGTTGCTAGAAGGATATTGGGACTCGCTTAAAGAGTTGGTGGAGAAAGCAATCTGGTGGATTGGTAGCGATTGCCTCAAACACATTTTCTAAGTAAATTTAGTTCATTTAAACCAAAATTTGAGGTTTAGAGGTCAAAAATTCATCAAGATATTGGAACGGAGTTCCCTCTATTCTGGGGGTTGCTAAAAGGATATTGGCACTCGCTTAAAGAGTAGGTGGAGAAAGCAATCCGGTGGATTGGTCGCGATTGCCTAAAACACATTTTCTAAGTAAATTTAGTTCATTTAAACCAAAATTTGAGATTGAGGGGTAAAAATTTCATCGGAATATTGGAACGGAGTTCCATCTATTCTGGGGTTGCTAGAAGGATATTAGGACTCGCTCATAGAGTTGGTGGAGAAAGCAATACGGTGGATTGGTCGCGATTGATTCAAACACATTTTCTAAGTAAATTTAGTTCATTTATACCAAAATTTTAGATTTGGGGGTCAAAAATTCATCGGGATATTGAAACGGAGTTCCATCTATTCTAGGGGTTGCTAGAAGGATATTGGGACTCGCTCAAAGAGTTGGTGGAGAAACCCATCTGGTTGATTGGTAGCGATTGCCTCAAACACATTTTCTAAGTCAATTTAGTTCATTTAAACCAAAATTTGAGATTTTGGGGACAAGAATTCATCGGGATATTGGAACGGAGTTCCCTCTATTCTGGGGGTTGCTAGAAGGATATTGGGACTCGCTCAAAAAGTTGGTGGAGAAAGCAATCTGGTGGATTGGTCGCGATTGCCTCAAACACATTTTCTAAGTAAATTTAGTTCATTTAAACCAAAATTTGAGATTGAGGGGTCAAAATTTCATAGGAATATTGGAACGGAGTTCTACCTATTCTGGGGTTGCTAGAAGGATATTAGGACTCGCTCATAGAGTTGGTGGAGAAAGCAATACGGTGGATTGGTCGCGATTGATTCAAACACATTTTCTAAGTAAATTTAGTTCATTTAAACCAAAATTTTAGATTTGGGGGTCAAAAATTCATCGGAATATTGAAACGGAGTTCCATCTATTCTGGGGGTTGCTTGAAGGATATTGGGACTCGCTCAAAGAGTTGGTGGAGAAACCCATCTGGTTGATTGGTAGCGATTGCCTCAAACACATTTTCTAAGTAAATTTAGTTCATTTAAACCAAAATTTGAGATTTAGGGGTCAAGAATTCATCGGGATATTGGAACGGAGTTCCCTCTATTCTGGGGTTGCTAGAAGGATATTGGGACTCGCTCAAAGAGTTGGTAGAGAAAGCAATCTGGTGGATTGGTAGCGATTGCCTCAAACACATTTTCTAAGTAAATTTAGTTCATTTAAACCAAAATTTGAGGTTTAGAGGTCAAAATTTCATCGAGATATTGGAACGGAGTTCCCTCTATTCCGGGGGTTCCTAAAAGGATATTGGGACTCGCTCAAAGAGTTGGTGGAGAAAGCAATATGGTGGATTGGTCGCGATTGCCTCAAACACATTTTCTAAGTAAATTTAGTTCATTTAAACCAAAATTTGAAATTTAGGGGTCAAAAATTCATCGGGATATTGGAACGGAGTTCCATCTATTCCGGGGGTTCCTAAAAGGATATTGGGACTCGCTCAAAGACTTGGGGGAGAAAGCAATCCGGTGGATTGGTCGCGATTGCGTCAAACACATTTTCTAAGTAATTTAGTTCATTTAAACCAAAATTTGAGATTGAGGGGTCAAAAATTAATCCGAATATTGGAACGAAGTTTCATCTATTCTGGGGGTTGCTAGAAGGATATTGGGACTCGCTTAAAGAGTTGGTGGAGAAAGCCATCTGGTGGATTGGTAGCGATTGCCTCAAACACATTTTCTAAGTAAATTTAGTTCATTTAAACCAAAATTTGAGATTTAGGGGTCAAGAATTCATCAGGATATTGGAACGGAGTTCCCTCTATTCTGGGGGTTGCTAAAAGGATATTGGGACTCGCTCAAAGAGTTGGTGGAGAAAGCAATCTGGTGGATTGGTAGCGATTGCCTCAAACACATTTTCTAAGTAAATTTAGTTCATTTAAACCAAAATTTGAGGTTTAGAGGTCAAAAATTCATCGAGATATTGGAACGGAGTTCCCTCTATTCTTGGGGTTGCTAGAAGGATATTGGCACTCGCTTAAAGAGTAGGTGGAGAAAGCAATCTGGTGGATTGGTCGCGATTGCCTCAAACACATTTTCTAAGTAAATTTAGTTCATTTAAACCAAAATTTGAGATTTAGAGGTCAAAAATTCATCAGGATTTTGGAACGGAGTTCCCTCTATTCTGGGGGTTGCTAGAAGGATATTGGGACTCGCTTAAAGAGTAGGTGGAGAAAGCAATCCGGTGGATTGGTCGCGATTGCCTCAAACACATTTTCTAAGTAAATTTAGTTCGTTTAAACCAAAATTTGAGATTTAGGGGTCAAAAATTCATCGGAATATTGGAACGGAGTTCCATTTATTCTGGGCGTTGCTACAAGGATATTAGGACTCGCTCATAGAGTTGGTGGAGAAAGCAATACGGTGGATTGGTCGCGATTGCTTCAAACACATTCTCAAAGTAAATTTAGTTCATTTAAACCAAAGTTTTAGATTTGGGGGTCAAAAATTTATCGGGACATTGAAACGGAGTTCCATCTATTCTGGGGGTTGCTAGAAGGATATTGGGACTCGCTCAAAGAGTTGGTGGAGAAAGCCATCTGGTGGATTGGTAGCGATTGCCTCAAACACATTTTCTAAGTAAATTTAGTTCATTTAAACCAAAATTTGAGATTTAGAGGTCAAAAATTCATCAGGATCTTGGAACGGAGTTCCCTCAATTCTGGGGGTTGCTAGAAGGATATTGGGACTCGCTTAAAGAGTAGGTGGAGAAAGCAATCCGGTGGATTGGTCGCGATTGCCTCAAACACATTTTCTAAGTAAATTTAGTTCATTTAAACCAAAATTTGAAATTTAGTGGTCAAAAATTCATCGGGATATTGGAACGGAGTTCCATCTATTCCGGGGGTTCCTAAAAGTATATTGGGACTCGCTCAAAGACTTGGGGGAGAAAGCAATCCGGTGGATTGGTCGCGATTGCCTCAAACACATTTTCTAAGTAATTTAGTTCATTTAAACCAAAATTAGAGATTGAGGGGTCAAAAATTAATCGGAATATTGGAACGGAGTTCCATCTATTCTGGGGGTTGCTAGAAGGATATTGGGACTCGCTCAAAGAGTTGGTGGAGAAACCCATCTGGTTGATTGGTAGCGATTGCTTCAAACAAATTTTCTAAGTAAATTTAGTTCATTTAAACCAAAATTTATGATTTAGAGGTCAAAAATTCATCGGGATATTGGAACGGAACTCCATCTATTCCGGGGGTTCCTAGAAGGATATTGAGACTCGCTCAAAGACTTGGTGGAGAAAGCAATCCGGTGGATTGGTCGCGATTGCCTCAAACACATTTTCTAAGTAAATTTAGTTCATTTAAACCAAAATTTGAGATTTAGAGGTCAAAAATTCATCAGGATCTTGGAACGGAGTTCCCTCTATTCTGGGGGTTGCTAGAAGGATATTGGGACTCGCTTAAAGAGTAGGTGGAGAAAGCAATCCGGTGGATTGGTCGCGATTGCCTCAAACACATTTTCTAAGTAAATTTAGTTCATTTAAACCAAAATTTGAAATTTAGGGGTCAAAAATTCATCGGGATATTGGAACGGAGTTCCATCTATTCCGGGGGTTCCTAAAAGTATATTGGGACTCGCTCAAAGGCTTGGGGGAGAAAGCAATCCGGTGGATTGGTCGCGATTGCCTCAAACACATTTTCTAAGTAATTTAGTTCATTTAAACCAAAATTAGAGATTGAGGGGTCAAAAATTAATCGGATTATTGGAACGGAGTTCCATCTATTCTGGGGGTTGCTAGAAGGATATTGGGACTCGCTCAAAGAGTTGGTGGAGAAACCCATCTGGTTGATTGGTAGCGATTGCCTCAAACACATTTTCTAAGTAAATTTAGTTCATTTAAACCAAAATTTGAGATTTAGGGGTCAAGAATTCATCGGGATATTAGAACGGAGTTCCCTCTATTCTGGGGGTTGCTAGAAGGATATTGGGACTCGCTCAAAGAGTTGGTAGAGAAAGCAATCTGGTGGATTGGTAGCGATTGCCTCAAACACATTTTCTAAGTAAATTTAGTTCATTTAAACCAAAATTTGAGGTTTAGAGGTCAAAATTTCATCGAGATATTGGAACGGAGTTCCCTCTATTCCGGGGGTTCCTAAAAGGATATTGGGACTCGCTCAAAGAGTTGGTGGAGAAAGCAATATGGTGGATTGGTCGCGATTGCCTCAAAAACATTTTCTAAGTAAATTTAGTTCATTTAAACCAAAATTTGAAATTTAGGGGTCAAAAATTCATCGGGATATTGGAACGGAGTTCCATCTATTCCGGGGGTTCCTAAAAGGATATTGGGACTCGCTCAAAGACTTGGGGGAGAAAGCAATCCGGTGGATTGGTCGCGATTGCGTCAAACACATTTTCTAAGTAATTTAGTTCATTTAAACCAAAATTTGAGATTGAGGGGTCAAAAATTAATCCGAATATTGGAACGGAGTTTCATCTATTCTGGGGGTTGTTAGAAGGATATTGGGACTCGCTTAAAGAGTTGGTGGAGAAAGCCATCTGGTGGATTGGTAGCGATTGCCTCAAACACATTTTCTAAGTAAATTTAGTTCATTTAAACCAAAATTTGAGATTTAGGGGTCAAGAATTCATCAGGATATTGGAACGGAGTTCCCTCTATTCTGGGGGTTGCTAAAAGGATATTGGGACTCGCTCAAAGAGTTGGTGGAGAAAGCAATCTGGTGGATTGGTAGCGATTGCCTCAAACACATTTTCTAAGTAAATTTAGTTCATTTAAACCAAAATTTGAGGTTTAGAGGTCAAAAATTCATCGAGATATTGGAACGGAGTTCCCTCTATTCTTGGGGTTGCTAGAAGGATATTGGCACTCGCTTAAAGAGTAGGTGGAGAAAGCAATCTGGTGGATTGGTCGCGATTGCCTCAAACACATTTTCTAAGTAAATTTAGTTCATTTAAACCAAAATTTGAGATTTAGAGGTCAAAAATTCATCAGGATTTTGGAACGGAGTTCCCTCTATTCTGGGGGTTGCTAGAAGGATATTGGGACTCGCTTAAAGAGTAGGTGGAGAAAGCAATCCGTTGGATTGGTCGCGATTGCCTCAAACACATTTTCTAAGTAAATTTAGTTCGTTTAAACCAAAATTTGAGATTTAGGGGTCAAAAATTCATCGGAATATTGGAACGGAGTTCCATTTATTCTGGGCGTTGCTACAAGGATATTAGGACTCGCTCATAGAGTTGGTGGAGAAAGCAATACGGTGGATTGGTCGCGATTGCTTCAAACACATTCTCAAAGTAAATTTAGTTCATTTAAACCAAAGTTTTAGATTTGGGGGTCAAAAATTTATCGGGACATTGAAACGGAGTTCCATCTATTCTGGGGGTTGCTAGAAGGATATTGGGACTCGCTCAAAGAGTTGGTGGAGAAAGCCATCTGGTGGATTGGTAGCGATTGCCTCAAACACATTTTCTATGTAAATTTAGTTCATTTAAACCAAAATTTGAGATTTAGAGGTCAAAAATTCATCAGGATCTTGGAACGGAGTTCCCTCAATTCTGGGGGTTGCTAGAAGGATATTGGGACTCGCTTAAAGAGTAGGTGGAGAAAGCAATCCGGTGGATTGGTCGCGATTGCCTCAAACACATTTTCTAAGTAAATTTAGTTCATTTAAACCAAAATTTGAAATTTAGGGGTCAAAAATTCATCGGGATATTGGAACGGAGTTCCATCTATTCCGGGGGTTCCTAAAAGTATATTGGGACTCGCTCAAAGACTTGGGGGAGAAAGCAATCCGGTGGATTGGTCGCGATTGCCTCAAACACATTTTCTAAGTAATTTAGTTCATTTAAACCAAAATTAGAGATTGAGGGGTCAAAAATTAATCGGAATATTGGAACGGAGTTCCATCTATTCTGGGGGTTGCTAGAAGGATATTGGGACTCGCTCAAAGAGTTGGTGGAGAAACCCATCTGGTTGATTGGTAGCGATTGCCTCAAACAAATTTTCTAAGTAAATTTAGTTCATTTAAACCAAAATTTATGATTTAGAGGTCAAAAATTCATCGGGATATTGGAACGGAACTCCATCTATTCCGGGGGTTCCTAGAAGGATATTGAGACTCGCTCAAAGACTTGGTGGAGAAAGCAATCCGGTGGATTGGTCGCGATTGCCTCAAACACATTTTCTAAGTAAATTTAGTTCATTTAAACCAAAATTTGAGATTTAGAGGTCAAAAATTCATCAGGATCTTGGAACGGAGTTCCCTCTATTCTGGGGGTTGCTAGAAGGATATTGGGACTCGCTTAAAGAGTAGGTGGAGAAAGCAATCCGGTGGATTGGTCGCGATTGCCTCAAACACATTTTCTAAGTAAATTTAGTTCATTTAAACCAAAATTTGAAATTTAGGGGTCAAAAATTCATCGGGATATTGGAACGGAGTTCCATCTATTCCGGGGGTTCCTAAAAGTATATTGGGACTCGCTCAAAGGCTTGGGGGAGAAAGCAATCCGGTGGATTGGTCGCGATTGCCTCAAACACATTTTCTAAGTAATTTAGTTCATTTAAACCAAAATTAGAGATTGAGGGGTCAAAAATTAATCGGATTATTGGAACGGAGTTCCATCTATTCTGGGGGTTGCTAGAAGGATATTGGGACTCGCTCAAAGAGTTGGTGGAGAAACCCATCTGGTTGATTGGTAGCGATTGCCTCAAACACATTTTCTAAGTAAATTTAGTTCATTTAAACCAAAATTTAAGATTTAGGGGTCAAGAATTCATCGGGATATTGGAACGGAGTTCCCTCTATTCTGGGGGTTGCTAGAAGGATATTGGGACTCGCTCAAAGAGTTGGTAGAGAAAGCAATCTGGTGGATTGGTAGCGATTGCCTCAAACACATTTTCTAAGTAAATTTAGTTCATTTAAACCAAAATTTGAGGTTTAGAGGTCAAAATTTCATCGAGATATTGGAACGGAGTTCCCTCTATTCCGGGGGTTCCTAAAAGGATATTGGGACTCGCTCAAAGAGTTGGAGGAGAAAGCAATATGGTGGATTGGTCGCGATTTCCTCAAAAACATTTTTTAAGTAAATTTAGTTCATTTAAACCAAAATTTGAAATTTAGGGGTCAAAAATTCATCGGGATATTGGAACGGAGTTCCATCTATTCCGGGGGTTCCTAAAAGGATATTGGGACACGCTCAAAGACTTGGGGGAGAAAGCAATCCGGTGGATTGGTCGCGATTGCGTCAAACACATTTTCTAAGTAATTTAGTTCATTTAAACCAAAATTTGAGATTGAGGGGTCAAAAATTAATCCGAATATTGGAACGGAGTTTCATCTATTCTGGGGGTTGCTAGAAGGATATTGGGACTCGCTTAAAGAGTTGGTGGAGAAAGCCATCTGGTGGATTGGTAGCGATTGCCTCAAACACATTTTCTAAGTAAATTTAGTTCATTTAAACCAAAATTTGAGATTTAGGGGTCAAGAATTCATCAGGATATTGGAACGGAGTTCCCTCTATTCTGGGGGTTGCTAAAAGGATATTGGGACTCGCTCAAAGAGTTGGTGGAGAAAGCAATCTGGTGGATTGGTAGCGATTGCCTCAAACACATTTTCTAAGTAAATTTAGTTCATTTAAACCAAAATTTGAGGTTTAGAGGTCAAAAATTCATCGAGATATTGGAACGGAGTTCCCTCTATTCTTGGGGTTGCTAGAAGGATATTGGCACTCGCTTAAAGAGTAGGTGGAGAAAGCAATCTGGTGGATTGGTCGCGATTGCCTCAAACACATTTTCTAAGTAAATTTAGTTCATTTAAACCAAAATTTGAGATTTAGAGGTCAAAAATTCATCAGGATTTTGGAACGGAGTTCCCTCTATTCTGGGGGTTGCTAGAAGGATATTGGGACTCGCTTAAAGAGTAGGTGGAGAAAGCAATCCGGTGGATTGGTCGCGATTGCCTCAAACACATTTTCTAAGTAAATTTAGTTCGTTTAAACCAAAATTTGAGATTTAGGGGTCAAAAATTCATCG
Organism: Paratinospora sagittata; assembly: GCA_035771175.1. NCBI lineage: Eukaryota > Viridiplantae > Streptophyta > Magnoliopsida > Ranunculales > Menispermaceae > Paratinospora > Paratinospora sagittata. The sequence continues at coordinate 15,357,490 of CM069597.1, read as the reverse complement.
GAATATTGGAACGGAGTTCCATTTATTCTGGGAGTTGCTACAAGGATATTAGGACTCGCTCATAGAGTTGGTGGAGAAAGCAATACGGTGGATTGGTCGCGATTGCTTCAAACACATTCTCAAAGTAAATTTAGTTCATTTAAACCAAAGTTTTAGATTTGGGGGTCAAAAATTTATCGGGACATTGAAACGGAGTTCCATCTATTCTGGGGGTTGCTAGAAGGATATTGGGACTCGCTCAAAGAGTTGGTGGAGAAAGCCATCCGGTGGATTGGTAGCGATTGCCTCAAACACATTTTCTAAGTAAATTTAGTTCATTTAAACCAAAATTTGAGATTTAGAGGTCAAAATTTCATCGGAATATTGGAACGGAGTTCCATCTATTCTGGGGTTGCTAGAAGGATATTAGGACTCGCTCATAGAGTTGGTGGAGAAAGCAATACGGTGGATTGGTCGCGATTGATTCAAACACATTTTCTAAGTAAATTTAGTTCATTTAAACCAAAATTTTAGATTTGGGGGTCAAAAATTCATCGGGATATTGAAACGGAGTTCCATCTATTCTGGTGGTTGCTTGAAGGATATTGGGACTCGCTCAAGGAGTTGGTAGATAAAGCAATCCAGTGGATTGGTCGCGATTGCCTCAAACATTTTTTCTAAATATATTTAGTTCATTTAAACCAAAATTTAGATTTGGGGGTCAAAAATTCACCGGGATATTGGAACGGAGTTCCATCTATTCCGGGGGTTCCTAAAAGGATATTGGGACTCGCTCAAAGAGTTGGTGGAGAAAGCAATATGGTGGATTGGTCGCGATTGCCTCAAACACATTTTCTAAGTAAATTTAGTTCATTTAAACCAAAATTTGAGATTGAGGGGTCAAAAATTTATCGGAATATTGGAACGGAGTTCCATCTATTCTGGGTGTTGCTAGAAGGATATTAGGACTCGCTCGTAGAGTTGGTGGAGAAAGCAATACGGTGGATTGGTCGCGATTGCCTCAAACACATTTTCTAAGTAAATTTAGTTCATTTAAACCAAAATTTTAGATTTGGAGGTCAAAAATTCATCAGGATCTTGGAACGGAGTTCCCTCTATTATGGGGGTTGCTAGAAGTATATTGAGACTCGCTTAAAGAGTAGGTGGAGAAAGCAATCCGGTGGATTGGTCGCGATTGCCTCAAACACATTTTCTAAGTAAATTTAGTTCATTTAAACCAAAATTTGAAATTTAGGGGTCAAAAATTCATCGGGATATTGGAACGGAGTTCCATCTATTCCGGGGGTTCCTAAAAGGATATTGGGACTCGCTCAAAGACTTGGGGGAGAAAGCAATCCGGTGGATTGGTCGCGATTGCCTCAAACACATTTCCTAAGTAATTTAGTTCATTTAAACCAAAATTTGAGATTAAGGGGTCAAAAATTAATCGGAATATTGGAACGGAGTTCCATCTATTCTGGGGGATGCTAGAAGGATATTGGGACTCGCTCAAAGAGTTGGGGGAGAAAGCCATCTGGTGGATTGGTAGCGATTGCCTCAAACACATTTTCTAAGTAAATTTAGTTCATTTAAACCAAAATTTGAGATTTAGGGGTCAAGAATTCATCGGGATATTGGAACGGAGTTCTCTCTATTCTGGGGGTTGCTAGAAGGATATTGGGACTCGCTCAAAGAGTTGGTGGAGAAAGCAATCTGGTGGATTGGTAGCGATTGCCTCAAACACATTTTCTAAGTAAATTTAGTTCATTTAAACCAAAATTTGAGGTTTAGAGGTCAAAAATTCATCGAGATATTGGAACGGAGTTCCCTCTATTCTGGGGGTTGCTAGAAGGATATTGGCACTCGCTTAAAGAGTAGGTGGAGAAAGCAATCTGGTGGATTGGTCGCGATTGCCTCAAACACATTTTCTAAGTAAATTTAGTTCATTTAAACCAAAATTTGAGATTTAGAGGTCAAAAATTCATCAGGATCTTGGAACGGAGTTCCCTCTATTCTAGGGGTTGCTAGAAGGATATTGGGACTCGCTTAAAGAGTAGGTGGAGAAAGCAATCAGGTTGATTGGTCGCGATTGCCTCAAACACACTTTCTAAGTAAATTTAGTACATTTAAACCAAAATTTGAGATTTAGGGGTCAAGAATTCATCGGGATATTGGAACGGAGTTCCATTTATTCTGGGCGTTGCTAGAAGGATATTAGGACTCGCTCATAGAGTTGGTGGAGAAAGCAATTCGGTGGATTGGTCGCGATTGCTTCAAACACATTCTCAAAGTAAATTTAGTTCATTTAAACCAAAGTTTTAGATTTGGGGGTCAAAAATTCATCGGGATATTGAAACGGAGTTCCATCTATTCTGGTGGTTGCTTGAAGGATATTGGGACTCGCTCAAGGAGTTGGTAGATAAAGCAATCCAGTGGATTGGTCGCGATTGCCTCAAACACTTTTTCTAAATATATTTAGTTCATTTAAACCAAAATTTAGATTTGGGGGTCAAAAATTCACCGGGATATTGGAACGGAGTTCCATCTATTCCGGGGGTTCCTAAAAGGATATTGGGACTCGCTTAAAGACTTGGGGGAGAAAGCAATCCGGTGGATTGGTCGCGATTGCCTCAAACACATTTTCTAAGTAATTTAGTTCATTTAAACCAAAATTAGAGATTGAGGGGTCAAAAATTAATCGGAATATTGGAACGGAGTTCCATCTATTCTGGGGGTTGCTAGAAGGATATTGGGACTCGCTCAAAGAGTTGGTGGAGAAAGCCATCTGGTGGATTGGTAGCGATTGCCTCAAACACATTTTCTAAGTAAATTTAGTTCATTTAAACCAAAATTTGAGATTTAGGGGTCAAGAGTTCATCGGGATATTGGAACGGAGTTCCCTCTATTCTGGGGGTTGCTAGAAGGATATTGGGACTCGCTCAAAGAGTTGGTGGAGAAAGCAATCTGGTGGATTGGTAGCGATTTCCTCAAACACATTTTTCTAAGTAAATTTAGTTCATTTAAACCAAAATTTGAGGTTTAGAGGTCAAAAATTCATCGAGATATTGGAACGGAGTTCCTTCTATTCTGGGGGTTGCTAGAAGGATATTGGCACTCGCTTAAAGAGTAGGTGGAGAAAGCAATCCGGTGGATTGGTCGCGATTGCCTCAAACACATTTTCTAAGTAAATTTAGTTCATTTAAACCAAAATTTGAGATTGAGGGGTCAAAATTTCATCGGAATATTGGAACGGAGTTCCACCTATTCTGGGGTTGCTAGAAGGATATTACGACTCGCTCATAGAGTTGGTGGAGAAAGCAATACGGTGGATTGGTCGCGATTGATTCAAACACATTTTCTAAGTAAATTTAGTTCATTTAAACCAAAATTTTAGATTTGGGGGTCAAAAATTCATCGGGATATTGAAACGGAGTTCCATCTATTCTGGGGGTTGCTTGAAGGATATTGGGACTCGCTCAAGGAGTTGGTAGATAAAGCAATCCGGTGGATTGGTCGCGATTGCCTCAAACACTTTTTCTAAATATATTTAGTTCATTTAAACCAAAATTTAGATTTGGGGGTCAAAAATTCACCGGGATATTGGAACGGACTTCCATCGATTTCGGGGTTCCTAAAAGGATGTTGGGACTCGCTCAAAGAGTTGGTGGAGAAAGCAATATGGTGGATTGGTCGCGATTACCTCAAACACATTTTCTAAGTAAATTTAGTTCATTTAAACCAAAATTTGAGATTGAGGGGTCAAAATTTCATCGGAATATTGGAACGGAGTTCCATTTATTCTGGGGGTTGCTAGAAGGATATTAGGACTCGCTCATAGAGTTGGTCGAGAAAGCAATACGGTGGATTGGTCGCGATTGCCTCAAACACATTTTCTAAGTAAATTTAGTTCATTTAAACCAAAATTTTAGATTTGGGGGTCAAAAAGTTATCGGGATATTGAAACGGAGTTCCGTCTATTCTGGGGGTTGCTTGAAGGATATTGGGACTTGCTCAAGGAGTTGGTAGAGAAAGCAATCCGGTGGATTTTGTCGCTATTGCCTCAAACACTTTTTCTAAGTATATTTAGTTCATTTAAACCAAAATTTAGATTTGGGGGTCAAAAATTCACCGGGATATTGGAACGGAGTTCCATCTATTCCGGAGGTTCCTAGAAGGATATTGGGACTCGCTAAAGGAGTTGGTGGACAAAGCAATACGGTGGATTGGTCGCAATTGCCTCAAACACATTCTCAAAGTAAATTTAGTTCATTTAAACCAAAGTTTTAGATTTGGGGGTCAAAAATTCATCGGGATATTGAAACGGAGTTCCATCTATTCTGGGGGTTGCTAGAAGGATATTGGGACTCGCTCAAAGAGTTGGTGGAGAAAGCCATCTGGTGGATTGGTAGCGATTGCCTCAAACACATTTTCTAAGTAAATTTAGTTCATTTAAACCAAAATTTGAGATTTAGGGGTCAAGAATTCATCGGGATATTGGAACGGAGTTCCCTCTATTCTGGGGGTTGCTAGAAGGATATTGGGACTCGCTCAAAGAGTTGGTGGAGAAAGCAATCTGGTGGATTGGTAGCGATTGCCTCAAACACATTTTCTAAGTAAATTTAGTTCATTTAAACCAAAATTTGAGGTTTAGAGGTCAAAAATTCATCGAGATATTGGAACGGAGTTCCTTCTATTCTGGGGGTTGCTAGAAGGATATTGGCACTCGCTTAAAGAGTAGGTGGAGAAAGCAATCCGGTGGATTGGTCGCGATTGCCTCAAACACATTTTTTAAGTAAATTTAGTTCATTTAAACCAAAATTTGAAATTTAGGGGTCAAAAATTCATCGGAATATTGGAACGGAGTTCCATTTATTCTGGGAGTTGCTACAAGGATATTAGGACTCGCTCATAGAGTTGGTGGAGAAAGCAATACGGTGGATTGGTCGCGATTGCTTCAAACACATTCTCAAAGTAAATTTAGTTCATTTAAACCAAAGTTTTAGATTTGGGGGTCAAAAATTTATCGGGACATTGAAACGGAGTTCCATCTATTCTGGGGGTTGCTAGAAGGATATTGGGACTCGCTCAAAGAGTTGGTGGAGAAAGCCATCCGGTGGATTGGTAGCGATTGCCTCAAACACATTTTCTAAGTAAATTTAGTTCATTTAAACCAAAATTTGAGATTTAGAGGTCAAAATTTCATCGGAATATTGGAACGGAGTTCCATCTATTCTGGGGTTGCTAGAAGGATATTAGGACTCGCTCATAGAGTTGGTGGAGAAAGCAATACGGTGGATTGGTCGCGATTGATTCAAACACATTTTCTAAGTAAATTTAGTTCATTTAAACCAAAATTTTAGATTTGGGGGTCAAAAATTCATCGGGATATTGAAACGGAGTTCCATCTATTCTGGTGGTTGCTTGAAGGATATTGGGACTCGCTCAAGGAGTTGGTAGATAAAGCAATCCAGTGGATTGGTCGCGATTGCCTCAAACATTTTTTCTAAATATATTTAGTTCATTTAAACCAAAATTAAGATTTGGGGGTCAAAAATTCACCGGGATATTGGAACGGAGTTCCATCTATTCCGGGGGTTCCTAAAAGGATATTGGGACTCGCTCAAAGAGTTGGTGGAGAAAGCAATATGGTGGATTGGTCGCGATTGCCTCAAACACATTTTCTAAGTAAATTTAGTTCATTTAAACCAAAATTTGAGATTGAGGGGTCAAAAATTAATCGGAATATTGGAACGGAGTTCCATCTATTCTGGGTGTTGCTAGAAGGATATTAGGACTCGCTCGTAGAGTTGGTGGAGAAAGCAATACGGTGGATTGGTCGCGATTGCCTCAAACACATTTTCTAAGTAAATTTAGTTCATTTAAACCAAAATTTTAGATTTGGAGGTCAAAAATTCATCAGGATCTTGGAACGGAGTTCCCTCTATTATGGGGGTTGCTAGAAGTATATTGAGACTCGCTTAAAGAGTAGGTGGAGAAAGCAATCCGGTGGATTGGTCGCGATTGCCTCAAACACATTTTCTAAGTAAATTTAGTTCATTTAAACCAAAATTTGAAATTTAGGGGTCAAAAATTCATCGGGATATTGGAACGGAGTTCCATCTATTCCGGGGGTTCCTAAAAGGATATTGGGACTCGCTCAAAGACTTGGGGGAGAAAGCAATCCGGTGGATTGGTCGCGATTGCCTCAAACACATTTCCTAAGTAATTTAGTTCATTTAAACCAAAATTTGAGATTAAGGGGTCAAAAATTAATCGGAATATTGGAACGGAGTTCCATCTATTCTGGGGGATGCTAGAAGGATATTGGGACTCGCTCAAAGAGTTGGGGGAGAAAGCCATCTGGTGGATTGGTAGCGATTGCCTCAAACACATTTTCTAAGTAAATTTAGTTCATTTAAACCAAAATTTGAGATTTAGGGGTCAAGAATTCATCGGGATATTGGAACGGAGTTCTCTCTATTCTGGGGGTTGCTAGAAGGATATTGGGACTCGCTCAAAGAGTTGGTGGAGAAAGCAATCTGGTGGATTGGTAGCGATTGCCTCAAACACATTTTCTAAGTAAATTTAGTTCATTTAAACCAAAATTTGAGGTTTAGAGGTCAAAAATTCATCGAGATATTGGAACGGAGTTCCCTCTATTCTGGGGGTTGCTAGAAGGATATTGGCACTCGCTTAAAGAGTAGGTGGAGAAAGCAATCTGGTGGATTGGTCGCGATTGCCTCAAACACATTTTCTAAGTAAATTTAGTTCATTTAAACCAAAATTTGAGATTTAGAGGTCAAAAATTCATCAGGATCTTGGAACGGAGTTCCCTCTATTCTAGGGGTTGCTAGAAGGATATTGGGACTCGCTTAAAGAGTAGGTGGAGAAAGCAATCAGGTTGATTGGTCGCGATTGCCTCAAACACACTTTCTAAGTAAATTTAGTACATTTAAACCAAAATTTGAGATTTAGGGGTCAAGAATTCATCGGGATATTGGAACGGAGTTCCATTTATTCTGGGCGTTGCTAGAAGGATATTAGGACTCGCTCATAGAGTTGGTGGAGAAAGCAATTCGGTGGATTGGTCGCGATTGCTTCAAACACATTCTCAAAGTAAATTTAGTTCATTTAAACCAAAGTTTTAGATTTGGGGGTCAAAAATTCATCGGGATATTGAAACGGAGTTCCATCTATTCTGGTGGTTGCTTGAAGGATATTGGGACTCGCTCAAGGAGTTGGTAGATAAAGCAATCCAGTGGATTGGTCGCGATTGCCTCAAACACTTTTTCTAAATATATTTAGTTCATTTAAACCAAAATTTAGATTTGGGGGTCAAAAATTCACCGGGATATTGGAACGGAGTTCCATCTATTCCGGGGGTTCCTAAAAGGATATTGGGACTCGCTTAAAGACTTGGGGGAGAAAGCAATCCGGTGGATTGGTCGCGATTGCCTCAAACACATTTTCTAAGTAATTTAGTTCATTTAAACCAAAATTAGAGATTGAGGGGTCAAAAATTAATCGGAATATTGGAACGGAGTTCCATCTATTCTGGGGGTTGCTAGAAGGATATTGGGACTCGCTCAAAGAGTTGGTGGAGAAAGCCATCTGGTGGATTGGTAGCGATTGCCTCAAACACATTTTCTAAGTAAATTTAGTTCATTTAAACCAAAATTTGAGATTTAGGGGTCAAGAGTTCATCGGGATATTGGAACGGAGTTCCCTCTATTCTGGGGGTTGCTAGAAGGATATTGGGACTCGCTCAAAGAGTTGGTGGAGAAAGCAATCTGGTGGATTGGTAGCGATTTCCTCAAACACATTTTTCTAAGTAAATTTAGTTCATTTAAACCAAAATTTGAGGTTTAGAGGTCAAAAATTCATCGAGATATTGGAACGGAGTTCCTTCTATTCTGGGGGTTGCTAGAAGGATATTGGCACTCGCTTAAAGAGTAGGTGGAGAAAGCAATCCGGTGGATTGGTCGCGATTGCCTCAAACACATTTTCTAAGTAAATTTAGTTCATTTAAACCAAAATTTGAGATTGAGGGGTCAAAATTTCATCGGAATATTGGAACGGAGTTCCACCTATTCTGGGGTTGCTAGAAGGATATTACGACTCGCTCATAGAGTTGGTGGAGAAAGCAATACGGTGGATTGGTCGCGATTGATTCAAACACATTTTCTAAGTAAATTTAGTTCATTTAAACCAAAATTTTAGATTTGGGGGTCAAAAATTCATCGGGATATTGAAACGGAGTTCCATCTATTCTGGGGGTTGCTTGAAGGATATTGGGACTCGCTCAAGGAGTTGGTAGATAAAGCAATCCGGTGGATTGGTCGCGATTGCCTCAAACACTTTTTCTAAATATATTTAGTTCATTTAAACCAAAATTTAGATTTGGGGGTCAAAAATTCACCGGGATATTGGAACGGACTTCCATCGATTTCGGGGGTTCCTAAAAGGATGTTGGGACTCGCTCAAAGAGTTGGTGGAGAAAGCAATATGGTGGATTGGTCGCGATTACCTCAAACACATTTTCTAAGTAAATTTAGTTCATTTAAACCAAAATTTGAGATTGAGGGGTCAAAATTTCATCGGAATATTGGAACGGAGTTCCATTTATTCTGGGGGTTGCTAGAAGGATATTAGGACTCGCTCATAGAGTTGGTCGAGAAAGCAATACGGTGGATTGGTCGCGATTGCCTCAAACACATTTTCTAAGTAAATTTAGTTCATTTAAACCAAAATTTTAGATTTGGGGGTCAAAAAGTTATCGGGATATTGAAACGGAGTTCCGTCTATTCTGGGGGTTGCTTGAAGGATATTGGGACTTGCTCAAGGAGTTGGTAGAGAAAGCAATCCGGTGGATTTTGTCGCTATTGCCTCAAACACTTTTTCTAAGTATATTTAGTTCATTTAAACCAAAATTTAGATTTGGGGGTCAAAAATTCACCGGGATATTGGAACGGAGTTCCATCTATTCCGGAGGTTCCTAGAAGGATATTGGGACTCGCTAAAGGAGTTGGTGGACAAAGCAATACGGTGGATTGGTCGCAATTGCCTCAAACACATTCTCAAAGTAAATTTAGTTCATTTAAACCAAAGTTTTAGATTTGGGGGTCAAAAATTCATCGGGATATTGAAACGGAGTTCCATCTATTCTGGGGGTTGCTAGAAGGATATTGGGACTCGCTCAAAGAGTTGGTGGAGAAAGCCATCTGGTGGATTGGTAGCGATTGCCTCAAACACATTTTCTAAGTAAATTTAGTTCATTTAAACCAAAATTTGAGATTTAGGGGTCAAGAATTCATCGGGATATTGGAACGGAGTTCCCTCTATTCTGGGGGTTGCTAGAAGGATATTGGGACTCGCTCAAAGAGTTGGTGGAGAAAGCAATATGGTGGATTGGTAGCGATTGCCTCAAACACATTTTCTAAGTAAATTTAGTTCATTTAAACCAAAATTTGAGGTTTAGAGGTCAAAAATTCATCGAGATATTGGAACGGAGTTCCTTCTATTCTGGGGGTTGCTAGAAGGATATTGGCACTCGCTTAAAGAGTAGGTGGAGAAAGCAATCCGGTGGATTGGTCGCGATTGCCTCAAACACATTTTTTAAGTAAATTTAGTTCATTTAAACCAAAATTTGAAATTTAGGGGTCAAAAATTCATCGGGATATTGGAACGGAGTTCCATCTATTCCGGGGGTTCCTAAAAGGATATTGGGACTCGCTCAAAGACTTGGGGGAGAAAGCAATCCGGTGGATTGGTCGCGATTGCCTCAAACACATTTTCTAAGTAATTTAGTTCATTTAAACCAAAATTAGAGATTGAGGGGTCAAAAATTAATCGGAATATTGGGACTCGCTAATGGACAATAATAGATCATCAATGTAAAAACATACCCAAATGACAACCACAATTTTTTTTTCTAAGTTCATAACGTTCAAAATATACAAAATCCTACTTAACCATAAATTACAACTCATCTATGTGTTAAATATAAACATTAGGTGTTACATAGTACAATTTATCCAAATAAATGTGGAAAAGTACTAAACACCTACGTCACAAAAGTGTAGGAAAAATGTCTGCAGCTAAGCTTTTCCCTTCCCCTTCCTATCTGAACCTGAAAGGATAAGAGTGAGGAGTGAGCTACAAAAAGCTCAATGAATGTTTTCTACAAGTGACAACATATATATATGCAGTTATGTAAAACATTGCAAGATCATTAAAACCATTTAAATAAAATGGATACAAATAAGATTACATACATTCTCAATATAATGCATCATGTCATATACAAGACAATGCATATCATTTATAAACATACGCATGCAATCCTAACACCTCCTGAGTAAGAATCAATACAAGGGTCTGAGAGCGCGATACCCATCACTTGATCTACCTCTTACCCGTATTCTATTAGAATTCCTAGGATTGCATGAACCATAGGATCTGCCCACCAGGACAAGTACCATGCCTAGGCGAATCCTAACATACACAACCCATAAAAATCCTCTGCTAAGTTCACAATTAGGGATCACCACTAGACTTACGAGATTCCCCAAAGAAAATCCAAACTAGGAGACTCTACCCAATTGCTAATCCTATTAGACTATGCCCAAATACATTTCATAGAATACTACACCTCCAAACTTATTTCTTTTTAATACATAGGCATAACATTCTTTTTTTTTCTTTTCTTTTTTCATCATTCATTTTTTTCTTTTCTATAAAGCTCATAAAATAATCAAACTTCCACCTCAATAGTATTTCACTTCATCACCTTCTTTTCATACTTTTTTTTTCTTCCAAAAAGATAACACTCCAACATAATTAAAGTGTATAAAATGCATAGGTTGAAAGACAAGGAATTTTAACATATCAGGCTCAGGTAAATTAATGCATAGGTAACAAAGAGAGGATCTTAAAGCTCAAAATGGGTGACTAAGGATATAATCAAAAAAACAAGGTAGGCTATATGGCTCAAGCTTATTCAAACATGGCCTAAATCATCTCCCTCATGGCATGTTCTTTACGATTTCGCTTCAAGTGATAATCATACTTGTTCTAGGATTTCTAGAGATCTAATATATAACATTACTTGCACAAATCCAATCCAAACAAGTCATGATTCCACAAAATCAACCACACTAGACATGTAGAGAATTTCCATCAAAACCAAGTTCAAAGTCGAATGAAGCACACAGACTTATAAATTACTCTCTACATTATCCTAGAGTCATGTTCATATACACGTTCTCTTACCTTGGCCATTCAGAAAAATAAAAATAATTGAATCAAATCAGAATTTGTAAAATCCTTCCTAACCTAAAACTACCACACTTTACCATGACAAGTGAAAAAAAATCAAAATTTCTCCCCCCAAACTTAAAACAAGCGTTGTCCTCAATGCTTCACAATAACACCATAGAATAACATGGATGGAAGTAAAATAAACAAGGGTAAGAGGACCCCCTATAACCCAAAAGAGTTAAAGTCGCATAAGCTCTCCATACTCTCCATGTAGCTTGTATGAGAACCCCCAAACTTGATCTAGAACCTAGGAATGAGATAACAAAAGACAAGTCATTGGAAAAGGTAGATACAAAACAACTAAAGAAACAAAATAAAATGAACTAAAAACTTATTTAAAAACCGATGGGTTGCCTCCCAACAAGCGCTTAGTTTATAGTCCTCAACCCGACTTTCTCTTCTCATTTGAATCGAGTGTGTTTTCTTATTATTTCGAACATCCTCCCATCTTCCTCATTGTTCAACAATAATGACGGAATCACCGGACTTGTGCACTTCTTCCATAAAAACTCATATGAACAATCTTCAAATAGAAACACAAAGTCTGAAGAAGCATCATTCCCATCTAACCAAAGAATGTAATCAAAATACTCAATTGGTACTATCCAAATGTTTATGCATTGATTTTCAAGCACCTCTAAATGACTTTGGACATCACTATCAGTAACCTCATCAACTTTAGTTTGTATCCCTTGCACAAACGGATCCTCAAAGTCAAAAGCACACTTTGTGACATCCAAACACTCTTCCACCTTGGTAGGCACCACAATAACATATGGCATCATAAGATCACCTGATTGCACATCATGGGGCACCTTTTGATCATCATGCTCGAGCACATCCATAAGCAACTCTTGATCATCACACTTGAGCACAACCATAAGCACCTCCTGATCACCACCTTCAATGACATCCACTTGGTAATAGGGACTCGTTTCTCTTCCTCCCAAGGCCTCATAGCGTTGCATCTCTTCTAGAATAGTCAATTGCCTTGGTGGTGGTGGTGGTGTTGGTGGAGTCATGTCTTGACATAAAAATTTTGCCCCCTTAACATCTTTTTCATCACTCAAATATTTAATTGATGCCCTTGCCTCCATTATGTATGAACTCAACATCTCCTCCAAAGATGGCGCCTTTTCTACTTGATTGTAAACATAAGATTGAGTTTGCAACTCATTCCATGAATTGTCTACTCTAGATTTGCTCCTAGTATGCCTCTCTTCTATAAATAATCAATAAGTATATCTTCTAAGGAGGGCTACTTTTCCACTTGATTGTAGACATCCGATTGAGATTGCTACTCATTCCTCGAATGGTCTAACCTAGAGTCACCCTTAGCAAGCGTCGCTTCTGATAAATAATCATAAAATATATCTTCTGAGGAAGGCTACTTTTCCATGTGATTGTAGACATCCGGTAGAGGTTGCAAGTCTTTCCATGAATAATCGTAGAAGTAGTCTCATGGTTATAAATACTCGAATGGTATTGATAGGGTAAAGGGTCACCCATACAATTATAAGCCCAATGGTTACCATATTGAACTTGCTCCATACTTGAATCAATTCTTGCATATCTCATGTTTCCAACTCCCATTCTCTCCATAGTATGTTGAGATCTTGCATCAATAAAATTGGATATTTTATGTTGAAGGTGGGAAATTGATGCCGACAACGTTGTAAAAGGATGTGTTTTGATGTTGATTATTGCGATTATAGTGTGTTATTAGAAGGCTGACGGGATGCCGGGGATATAGAGGGAGTCTTAGATTGTGCATAGACTACCGTCAGCTGAATAAGGTGACTGTGAAGATCAAGTATCCTCTTCCACGTATTGATGACCTGTTTGACCAACTGATTAGGGACAAGTTCTTTTCGAAGATTGACTTGAGGTACGGGTACCATCAGTTGAGCATTAGAGATGAGGATGTTCCGAAGACTGCTTTTCGGACGAGGTATGGACATTACGAGTTCTTGGTGATGCCCTTCGAGTTTTCTAATGCACCAGCTATGTTCATGGATCTGATGCAGAGAGTATTCAGACCGTGCCTTGACCAAATCATTATAGTCTTCATTGATGATATCCTAGTTTATTCTAAGACTAAGGAGGATCATGATCGTCATCTTAGAGTTACGTTGCAGACATTGCTAGAGCATAAGCTGTATGCCAAGCTGAGCAAGTGTGACTTCTAGATGACCGAGGTGAAATTCTTGGGTCAGTGGTTAGTGCAGAGGGCATCTCATTTGATTTTGCTAAAGTTGAGGCAATCATTGATTGGCCAAAACCTACCACAGTAACCGAGATTCGTAGCTTTTTGGGTTTAGCTAGCTATTACAAGAAGTTCGCGAAGGACTTTTCCACCAAAGCCACACCATTGACTAAGCTAACTCAAAAGAATGTGGCCTTCATGTGATCGGATTCCTGTGAGAAAGTTTTCAGTGAGTTGAAACAGAGGTTGACTACAGCTCCAGTGCTGATTCTTCCAGAGCCTGGGAAAGAGTTGGTAATTTATACGGATACATCACTCTTGGGTCTGGGACGTGTGCCGATGCAAGAGGGTCGAGTGGTTGCATATGCATCTAGACAGCTTAAGGTGCATGAGCACAACTACCCTATGCATGATTTGGAGCTGGCAACTACTGTGTTTGCACTGAAGCTATGGAGGCACTACCTGTATGGTGAGAGGTTCACTGTGTTTTCTGATCATATCTCTTTGATCAAAATGAGCTAAATATGCGGCAGAGGAGATGGCTCGAGTTACTTAAGCATTATGATTTCTCTTTGGAGTATCATCCTGGCAAAGCCAATGTTGTCGCTGACGCATTGAGCCATAGGCGAGCAGAGACTCAGGTGGTTGCTTTTCAGATGGCCCAGCAGTGGCATTTATTTGAAAGAGTGATGATGATGAGTATACTTTCAGACGCACCACGCAGGGAGATATGTGCTCAGATGCACGTGCAGCTTGTGGATGCCCATATTTAGAGGGTTAGAGATCTACAGGAGCATTGTCAGAATTATGACCTTTACTGTAGATTTGTAAGCAGTGCTGACCGAGCCGATTGGCATAGGGGTTCAGATGTCTTGCGGTTTAAAGGGAGACAATGAATCTCATATGATGCTGAGATACTTCGAGAGGCTCACAGGTCTCAATATATTGTTCATCCAGGGGCTACCAAGATGCAAGACATGAAAAGATCTGTGCGATGGCATGGGATTATGAAGAGTATTTTTGAGTACGTGCAGAGATGTGAGGTGTGCCAGCAGGTTAAGGCTAAACACCGGAAGCCTAGAGGTTAGATGCAACCATTACCCATACCTGAGTGGGAATGGGAGCACCTCACGATTGATTTCATCATGGGATTACTGACGTCTCAGGGCAGATCTAATGCCATTTGGGTTGTGGTCGATAGATTGACCAAGGTGTTTAGTACTTTTTGGCATTTATTTTGATAAATTGTACTATGTTACACCTAATGCTTATACTTAACACATAGATGGGTTGTAATTTATGGCTAAGTAGGATTTTGTATATTTTGAACATTATGGACTTAGAAAAAAAAAATTATGGTTGTCATTTGGGTATGCTTTTACATTGATGATCTATTATTGTCCATGTGTTTTGATGTTGATTATTGGGATTATGGTGTGTTATTAGAAGGCTGACGGGATGCCGGGGATATTGAGGGAGGATATACGAGGGGTTCGGGGTCGGTCATGACATCACAGATAGTGGGTCGTGACACAAGGCATTGATTGTCCTTCAGCGTACTTAGTATTGTTCTTCAAATGTTTTAAAGATGTTAGGACACTTACATAGTACTAGCGCCCTCGTGTTTTGTTTTTAAAAGTAGGACGTTCACCCGGAAGTAGTGCCCTTATTCATTTAATTGTTTTAAAAAGTAAGTAGGACGCTAACTGTGCTTTAGCGCCCTCAAAAGTGAGTCATTTTTGTCGCGAAGAAAGTCAGGACACTTACGAGTTAGTAGTGCCCTCACTTTAGTGTTCAATAGGACGTTTAGACATAATGAGCGCCCTCAATGAACAAAACGAAATAGTTGATATTATGCATTAGAAAGATGATTAGGAAATTTGGACGCTATTTGAACAACTGCCATTCTTCTGACAGGTACACTATTGCAAAAAATCCTTTTCAGATTTATCAGAGATTTTCTCTGATGCATGAATCAAGTTTTTTGAAACTTTCCTTAATCATGCAATCTGAAAAGAACCAGAATGTTAGTGAAAATTGCAGTTGCCATTTTTATATAACATTCTAGTCGTTGTGTGTAAACGTTCACCTTCAATTTCAAATTCAAGTATCTAACCACTATTTTCTTCTAAGTCTATAAATACTAACACTTTGTTTCAAACAAACTGCCGATAATTTTTATTGTGCCAAAAACTTTTTGAATGTTAGTCATTTTTCAATCTTTCAAAAGTTTTCAACTGTTCTAATCTTTCAAAGTATTTTTCACTGATACTTTACTTATTCAAAAGATTTTCATACTGAGCTTCAATTATATGTTATCTTTTAAAATTTATTTGAACTGGTTTCTACTCAAATTCTCATACTTAACATCATTCATGCTGCTAAAATAATTTGAGAGATAGTTCGTGAGATACAGTTGTACTTGATTTCATATCTTAAGTACTGTATCAAACTATATCAGTAGATATGTTAACTACTGAATATTGAACCATAAGTTTTCACGGTTATATATTTTATCTATTTAGAAAACTATCTGAGTCTATGTTTTACACTGGTCCTGCATTTGCAACTTCAATGTTTTAATGGTATTATAATCTTTTAGAAAAAGTTTTCATCTGATTCAAATGACATATCATTCATGCTTTTTGAAACTGCACTTGAGCAATACTGAACATTGAAAGGTATAGGACTATAAGTGTATCTTCTCTTAGTATTACGTACTTAAATTTACATATCTTTGTAATGCTATGTAATGAGCTTAATTGTAAAGTGTTCTATTTAGTTAGAACCAATATTATTTTCATATTATGGTATGTTGGTGTGTTTTGGAATGAAACAACCAGGACAAGTGAATGTAGTTCACTTGATGATTTCATGGTTGAAATCATATTAAGGTTCATCCTCACCTGCAAGTAGGATAACGATTCTTCATCATCCCGTAAAAGGAACATAGGTTCTTCCTCAACCTGAAAAAAGGAAAACAGTTCTTCCTCATCCCGTAAAAGGAACACGGGTTCTTCCTCAACCCGGAAAAAGGAAAACGGTTGTTCCTCATCCCATAAAAGGATCATGGTTCTTCCTTAGCTAGTAAAAAGGAAGGTTAATCCTCAACCTGTAAAAGGATAGGTTTTCTCTAAACCTGTAAAAGAGAAATGGTTCTTCCTCAGCCAGTAAAGGGAAAATGATTCTTCCTTATCCCGTAAAAGGAACATGGGTTTTTTCTCATCCTGAAAAAAGGAAATGCGGTTCATCATTAGCCCGCAAAAGGGCCTTTAACCTGTAAAAGGGTAAGTGTAACATTTTGTTCTCACCCGTAAGAGAATCAGTTAGTGGATTGAGAAAATCCTAATTGGAAGATTAGGTAGTCGACGTAGGCTTGGCCGAACCACTACAAATCCTAGTGTGTTTTACGTTATGTATTTTACTTTATAGCTAGTATGTGCATTTAATTCCAATGTATCAAAGTATATCACTAAGTCATCGAAAATGTTTTAATTTGACCATCACCCAATTCACCCCTTCTCTTGGGTGCACCAACAAAGTATCCGACTCATGATTTAGAACTCGCAGCAGTAGTGTTTGCCTTAAAAATTTTGCGACATTACTTGTACAAAGAACGATTTGAAGTCTTCTCCTACCACAAAAGTCTTTAGTATATCTATACTCATAAAGACTTAAATCTTTGACAAAGGTGATGGCTCGAGTTCATCAAAGACTATGACTTTGAACTTAAATACCATCCGAGTATAGCCAATGTAGTGGTTGATGCCCTTAGCAAATAGTCATATGTCTCCGCCTGTACGGTAAATCTCAGAATGGGAAAAATATCAAACGTGATGGAAAAGTATAATTTCCAATTCTTAAATGATGAAAATGCAGTTAGACTTGCTCAACTCACTATCCACTCTGATCTCATTAAAAGAATACAGCTGCACAAGCTAAAGATGATGAGCTTATAAAGATGAAGGAGTTATTCTGCAAAACCAAGCTCCGCATCAATGGTCTCTCACTTCTAATGGTATAGTGTTATATAAAAGGCGATTGTGTGTAGCTCAGGACCTAAAGCTTAGGCGGGACCTGATGAATGAATGCCACAAATCTAGGTTCTCTATGCATCCAAGAGAAGACAAAATGTATAAGGACATGAAGAGACAATTTTGGTTTAATGGATTGAAAAAGGCCATAGTTGAACTCGTGGCCAAGTTCCTTACTTGTCAACAAGTAAAGGTCGATCGCAGGCTCCCCTCTGGTCTGTTACAACCACTTCCTATAGGGGAATGGAAATGGGATTATATTGCCATGGATTTTGTGTCTGCATTACCCAATAAGGTCAAGGGTCAGGACACCGTCTAGGTAATTGTTTATTGGTTAACTAAAGCTGCACATTTTATACCAATTAAATTTACCAATACTCCAGCCAAGTTAGCCAAAGTTTATGAACGAGAGATTATCATATTGCATGGGATCCCTCTTACAATCGTCTGTGATCGTGACCCTAGATTCACATTCAAGTTCTAGCAAAGCTTTCACGCCAGGCTTGGTACAAAGATTCTCATGAGTACTGCCTTTCATCCCTAGACAGATGGACAGTCTGAGTGGCTTATATAAATTCTGGAGGACATGGTACGTTGTTGCGTCCTAGATTTTAATGACGGGTGGACAAAGTACCTGCATTTAGCAGAGTTAGCATATAACAATAGTTATCAGGAAAGCATTAAGATGGCTCTGTATGAAGCACTATACGAACAACCATGTAGATCACCTTTGTGTTGGGTAGATATGATTGATCGACTACAGCTTGGTCCTAATCTCATACGAGAAACCACCGAAAAAATAAGGCTCGTTAAAGAATGACTCCGTACCTCCCAAAGCAGACACAAAAGTTACGCAAATAAGCGATGAAACCCTCCAGAATTTCAAGCTGGCGACTTTGTTCTTTTAAAGGTCCAACAATTTAAAAGTGTGAAAAGATTTGGAGTCAAAGGAAAGTTGTCTCCAAGGTTTATCGGACCATTTTCAATTATTGATCGAGTCGGCAAGTTCGCTTACCGTCTGTCTTTACCACAATCCATGTCCAAAGTGCACAATGTTTTTCATGTATCCATGCTCAGGAAATATCTTCACGATCCTTCACACATCATACCATCCCTTGAAGTTGAAATCGAAGAAGAAAATAAGTATAAAGAATATCCTGTGCAATCTTGGACAGAAAGACGCAAGACTTGAGAAACAAGAGCATTCCGTTAGTAAAAATCCTCTGGAACCATCAGGGAATAGAAGAAGCAACGCGGGAACTGAAACAAGAGATCAAGCAAAAATACCCTCAGTTGATTGTATAGCACTTGCATGTTTACATAATAATAAAATATTTCTTGCTCTTTAGTTCTCTTGCTTTGTCTCTGGCACAGATATCTAACGATTCAATGAATTACAGTTCTGAACCTTTCAAACATAGCAATAATTAGAATCAGGATACAAATATGGGTATTGAAGATGATGATGACATAAGTTCAATCCGGTCAGACTGGAGTTCTTCCACTGACTATTACTCCCAGTCTACATCTCCCACAAGACCACGGTCTAATGATATGCGACGAGTCTAGACACCAATAAACAACCCAACAAGACATTATCTGTCATGTCTTGGAATATCTGATCCAGAAGACAAAAATATTATAGGTATGCGTCTAGCAGGTCTTCGAGATTGCCAAACCGCACGAAAATCAATATGACAACCATTGCCCTCGTTTCAAAACCCCGACACTACGTGGAATCCGATTCCAGTTTTTCCTAGGCTTCCGGAGGTGCCCGCACCAAATGAAGTTGGACCATCAAATTGGCAAACCCGACAATTACCAGCTCAGTCAGGCAGGCGTGTTAGGTCGTCGTCTCAACGACCAGGTTTTCTTCCACGACACATCCCAACGTCGCCTTCTCTTCCTAAGTTATCAAATTAGGAAAGAATGGAGTCTAATTCAGTTCATTCTCCTACCCTAGCTCATTTGGAGATACTACTGCTTAAAGTGCAGTATGCGGGCCCAACAATCCACGTGACCAACTCGAGACAAGGTCCTCAAGCCGAGCAGACAATAATTTAGACATTGAAGTCATTATTCATTAACATTTCAGATGATGAATAGTAAGTATTTTACTTACATGCCAAAAGTTTTCCAAAAACATCCTGCCTTATTTATATTTCGAGGACGAAATTCTTTTCAGGAGGGTAGATTGTAACACCCCCCACTTTTTTCTACTGTAAAAACTAATTTAACCACTTGAAAACCCTCCAGGTGTAGTTGAAATAAGTGGTAAAAGCCCCCACAAAGAAAATATAGACACCATAATGGGACGGTCCCAAGGAAAAAATCATCCCCATAGGGGGCCAGCGCCAAGAAGGGGGCCTGCCCCATGAGGGGGCAGGCCCCTTGGGCCACCCTATAAAGAAGGGTGGCCCCCTCAGTTGATCCTCACCGACCCCCTCGCTATCTTTTTTATCCTTCTCCATTTTTGAACTCTCTTGTGTCCTTGCACACTTCAAGAAGTTCGAAGAAAGCGTTATACCACTACAATTGTGTTAAGGTGGGAAATGAAGGCTAGGTTTGCATTTCTTACTTGTTTAATAATGAATTACAAAGCATCATGCATCTTATCTATTACCATGTTTTCCTTCATGCATGAGGCTATCTATTACAAATTCATAACCATGGGTGTTATGTCGTTACGTTAGACCATGATTATTGGGTACTATGTTATTACGCTGAACCGGGGGGTGACACTGTCACTGGTTAGTACTGGAACTCATGGGACCTCTCAGTTACTGGATATTGCATCGGTGCCTTGGATCACAAGTTACGAGTGAATGATGCCTGGTATGTGATGCCGTGTGACCGTGTTTCATTCATATTATTGCTTGATTGTATTGTATTGTTGTGGCATAATTGTCTGATGATTTTTGTTCTGTATTTATTCTTATGCATGTAAGCTCTGTTTACCCTACTTGATCTCACTAAGTTGTTGAGCTGACTATTGGTCCACCTAAGAGGGGGTGAATTGGGTGTGATGGTTAATTATAAACTTTTCCAATGACTTAGTGATATACATTGGTACATTAAAAATAAATGCATATACTAACCGAAGTAAAATGCATAACTTAAAGCACACTAGAATTTAAAGTGGTTCGGCCAAGCCTACGTCCACTACCTAATCTCCCGATTAGGATTTTCTCAATCCACTAACTAATTCTCTTACTAGTGAGAACCAAACCGTTATACATGCCCTTTTATAGGTTCAAAGCAAACCTATCCTTTTGCGGCTTAAGGATGAACCATTTTCCTTTTTCTGGGATTACGAAAAACGCATGTTCCTTTTGCGAGATAAGGAAAAACCGTTTTCCTTTTATGGGATAAGGAAGAATCGTTTTCCTTTTGCAAGATAAGGAAAAACCGTTTCTCTTTTACGGGTTAAGAGATAACCTATCCTTTTACACGTTGAGGACGAACCTATCCTTTTACGGGATTAGGATAAGCCGGTTTCCTACTTACAGGTGAGGATTTTCCATGACATGATTTCAACCATGAAATCATTAAGCGACCTACATTCACTTGACCTGGTTATTTCAATCCAGAAACACACTAGCACTACAACACTAAAAATGTAGGTTCTAATTGAGTAGAACACTTTACAATTAAGCTCATATTCATAGCATTACAAAGATAAAAATTTGAATACATAATGCTAAGAGACATACACTTACAGTCATTTACCTTTCAATGTTCTATGTTGTTCAAGTGCAGTTTTGAAAAGTGTGAATGATATGAAAATCAATTAAGTGCTTCTTCGAAAACATAGTGATACCATTGAAACATGAAAGTTGAAAATGAAGGACCAGTGTAAATCATGGACAAAAAAGGTCTTCAAAATAGATATAAGATATAAGTATAAAAACTTATGGTTCAGTATTCAGTAGTTAACATAACTACTGACATAGTTCAATATAGTACATAAGATATGAAATTAACTACTACTGTATCTTTCATGAACTACTTCTCAAATTCCTTTATCAGCGAGATTGATATCAAGTATAGATTAGTGATGAGAATTTGAGTACACAGTAAAAATAGATTTTCAAAGATAGAATATAATTAAAGCTCAATATGAAAATCTATTAACTAAGTAAAGTATCAGTAAAGAATATTTTGAACACTTAGTACATTTGAAAAACATTTTGAAAGATTAAACATCGACTAACATTCAAAAAGTGTTTGGCACAATACAAAATATCGACAAGTTGTTTGACTCAAAGTGTTTGTATTTGTAGACCTAATAGATAATAGTCGTTAGACATTTGAAGTTCAAATACAATGTGAACGTTTACACACAACGGCTAAAATGCTATATGAAAGTGGCAACTGCAATTTTCACTAACACTCTGGTTCTTCTCTTATTCTCTTATTACATGAATAAGGAAAGTTTTAGAAAACTTGATTCATGCATCAGAGAAGATCTCTGATAAATCTTAAAAGGACTCTGTGCAAAAATCCGTTGTGAAAAAGTAGACTGATATAGTGTACTTGTTAGAACAGTGACAGTTGTTAAATTAACGTCCTAATTCCGTAATCAGTGTCCTGACGCATAGTATCAACTTTGTGGCTTTGTTCCTTGAGGACGCTCATTATATATTAGTGTCCCGCTGAACAATGAAGTGAGGGCACTAATGCACAGTTAGTGTCCTTGTAGCACCCGTGCCTTTAGGTGACGTCATTTTGACCCATAATGTACCCCTAGAGTACCTGTATACGTATGTGTATATGTATTTTGATGTTCGACGCACGTAAGTTCAAGTGTCTTTGCATGATTTTAGGACATAGAGAGTGCGCGTGAAGTTTCGAAACCATCGAAGACCCGTTCGACGTCGAAACATGTCGAAAACGGTGTCTTGGATCCAGTGGAGCTCGCTCCATGGAGGAAGAAATTTTTGTCACAAATTATATCAATGATTTGAACTCCTAGATCCGTGGTCCGATTGAGCTGACATTATTTCAGCTCATTCTTCTTTGATAGATCTTCATTAATAACAGTGAAGATCTTGATCGGAGTTACCTACTGTGTGTTATAAGACTCCAAACACCGTTTCACGAATTTACGAATTTTCTTACGCAAGTTTGATCAAATGGATGGATTTCACAATCACATCGTTTGATTGAGTTGAAAGTTTGCTAGACTTTTGGTAACTGACTTATGCAACTTGTACATGGTTAAGATGTTAATGTGATGAGTAGTTTACATGAAATTGACTATCTAAGTGCAAGTATTGCAACAAGAAAACTGATTTTTAATAGTTTTTGGCAACTTTTAGTTGTGGGCTTAAACACTTCTATATAAGCTATTGACTCGATTTTTTTAACTCATTTGCACATTTTGCACTTGAGAAAGAGGGAGAAGAGTTGGAGAAGAGCTGGAGAAGAGAAAAAGAGAGGAAAATTTGGGTTTGGAGGTTCTTTCTCAAGAACTGCATGAGGTTTGCATGTTTTCTCTCTTTTCTTCCTTTGATCTCTCTAGTTTAAGCTTCCAAGTTGTATTTTGACCTAAGATATGCCATGGATTCTCAGTTGAGGATTGTTCCAGACCTAGGGTTCCATTGCATGCATGTTTTTATGAACCCTAGTGTTGATTGGAGGCCATTGGTGCCATTTTCCTCATTTTCTCTTTTGGATTTGGTGGAACTCTTTGTAAATGGACCTATACCTTGTTCATGGCCTTAGAATTTTTCAGGTTGTTTGCATGTCACCTATGTTAGACCTATGAACACCAAGAACTGATCCATGCCTTTTGTTAGAGATTTCCATGGTGAAATCTTAGAGTTTAGTTCAAATGGCCTATACTTGGATCATTGACTTAGGGTTAGAGTTGAGCTTTGCATGTCAACTATGTTGACCTAGTAGCCATGGTGGATGATCCCATGGTGCAAGTTCAGTAAAATTTGTGGCTATGTATGGCGGCCTAGTGTAAAATTGGCAATATTGCCTATGTATGAAAATTT
The DNA here is from genome assembly GCA_035771175.1 of Paratinospora sagittata. NCBI lineage: Eukaryota > Viridiplantae > Streptophyta > Magnoliopsida > Ranunculales > Menispermaceae > Paratinospora > Paratinospora sagittata. The sequence continues at coordinate 15,333,947 of CM069597.1, read as the reverse complement.
TCAGATTTGAGACTTTTGATGCTCTTGATTGAAAATCTGAAATATTATGCAATGTAGGTCTTTTGGGGCATGATTAGGGTTGTTGATGATAGAATTCAGTGGGTTCTCATACTAGACACCCTAGGGTTGACTAATGTTGACCTAGGCTAAGTATTTTGCATGTAATTTGGGGATTTTTCCCAAATTTGGACTTTTCACCCAAATCAAGTCAATTTATGAAATTGACTTTGGGATTGTTTAATTGGACCCAAATTGAGTAGAATCATGGGTTTAAAATGTTAGAAACAATGTTAAATTGATATGACTTAGTTCATTTTGACCTTATGTTTTATATTGGTCTAATTGGAGATTTTGACCAAGACTAGTCAATTGATGAAATTGACTTAATATATAGTCTAATTGACCCTAATTATAATTGATTGTCATGTATATTAGTGTTTGGATCATGGGATCACCCTATTACATTCAATTTAGGTCAATCTTGGTTTATTTGAGTCTAAATGATCAAATTGGGCAATATAGAAATTGGCTTAAGGGGTAACCAATTTAGAATCTAATTGACTTTAGATTGGGTTTGAACATGGGGTTTTGACACACTTTATGACTAATTTTCAGTTGCGTGAACCATGTTATTGTCAAGTCTTGTGATTGATCTTGAACCCGTTTAGTCAATTGGAGAGTTTTGGTGATTGGATTGGAATTGGATTGGCTAGACTTAGCCAATCAAGAGTGAGTGTTCTTTTACTTTTGGATTATTTATATGTGACATTGTAGTGTAGAAATGTTTTAAATGCTTATGTATAATGGTATGCATATTTTAATATTTCATGAAATATATTTGAGCATAATTCATTGGGATGACAATTTGGGTTGAGGCTCCTAGTTGGAATTCCCTCTTTTTGAAAATTCTCATAAGTCTAGCGGCGATCCCAGTTGCGTACCTGGCAGAGGGTTTTATGGCTTCTGTATGAGTAGGTTAGTTAGGCTAATCTTACGTGCTGCACAACCCCAGAAATCCTATTAGGATACGAGTATTGTGTGTGTGTTCAGGTGCTGTGTGTAGCGCACTAGCCTTGAACCCCCGTACTTAGGAGGTGTTAGGATTGCATGAGCATGACAACAAATGTTATGCATCGTCTTTTGTATGACTTGATGCATTATGTTAGCATGCATGTAATCTATTTCATCATCATGATATTTCAATGATTTATGATCTTATCATGTTTTTATTAAATGCACGTATATGCCACTTGTAAATGACATTCATTGAGCGGGTTGTAGCTCACACCTCACCTTCAAAAAAGGAAAGGGAAGGCTTGACTACAGAGCGTCCCTTGTTTTTGTTTCATGTAGATGTTGTACATTTAATTTTATAATTTGATAATTATGTACATGACAACACCTAGTATATGTATAATTAACACATAGTTGGGATGTGTTGGGTTTGTAGTATTTTGTAAACTTTGAAATTTTATATTTGGTAACTTGGAGATGTAATATTTTATTTCATTTATGACCATGTTAGGTGGATTTTTTAGGATTGTACTGTATTTGACTTTTGGGATTCGTATATGTGTTTTAGGCTGACGGGACGCTAGGTGTACCGACAGAGGGTATACTCGGAGGTTTCCGTGCCGGTCATGACGTCACGTATAGTGGGTCGTGACAATCCTGCTATGTTTGAAAATAATTAAGTACATGAGGGCGCTACTTTCCTAGTAAGCGTCTTACCTTTTAAAACATAAAACACATGGGCGCTACAACTATGTAAGCGTCTTGACATTTCAAAATATTTGACAATAAAACTAAGCGCAGTGAATGACAGTCAGCGTCCTCAAAGTTATTAAGTTGGTTCCCAAAGATGAGGGCATTCCTATCCAGGTCCTGATAGTTCATCCAACTTATGACTATCAGTGTCCTCAAAGATAGATTCTTTGAAGAACTTAGAAATCTTTCAGTAAGCTGATGCTAAGTCAGCGTCCTGACAACTTCAATGGTTGACTAAGGGGAGGCCGCTACTTATAAGTAAGTGTGGTGATTAATCAGTTCAATTCAACCTTGAATATTATCAGCGTCCTGACTTATCAAGTTTTGGAGAGCGCTGCTAAATCATTAGCGTCCTGAAAGACTCTTTAAAAATAGTTTTGACTCGTGATTAAAAATACAATGAATGCAAATAAAAACTAGATAAATTTTAAATTAGACATAGAAAATTGAATCATTTGAAATACCGTAAAGCGTAAGATCAAAACATGCAAATATGCAAGTGATTTGTGCATGGTTTTGAAAAACGTTTGAGCAATATCAATTAGAGAAAGATATACCTTAAATACTGCGTATTTCTCATATTTCTCATAATCTTTAAATCCAACTCTTTATTATGAGATCTTCAATGTGGACTTCGCGCTAGAGTTGAATATCTTGAACGTTGATCAAAAGACGTAGACTTGAAGCTCTTGATCGAATCGTTTGTGTGATGTGATCCTGAAATCATGATATGATCTTTAAGGTTCTTTGGTTGAAACGATCTTGAACTTCTGATATGATCTTGAATTCCTTGATCGAATCAATCTTTTGACTTTTTGCTTTCCTGAGGTGCTGAGCTAAGTTATTGATAAATGCTCGTTAGCACCGAAAGAGATTTCGTTTGTGATCATCAAAATATACTTCATCAAGTATACTTAGGGACGTGCTTAGTGATGAACAGCTTAGGTTAACAATCTCCCCCTTTTTGATGATGACAAACAAATCGAAAAATTAAACGCTTTAAGCAAAAATATTTATGATTTTCTTTTTCCCATCTAATTCTCCTATTTTTCTTCTCTTTCTTCTCCCCCTTTGCATGATCAAAAAGGTGAAGTAAAGAAACTTAGATCGCCCCCTCTGTCGTGACTTAGTAGAGTAGCGAAGCTCCCCCTTACATTGTGCATTCACCCTCAAGATGTATTATGACAACGTGTCATAGTTAGGTGCATGAGAATGCATAAGGTCTACTATACTTAGTCAAGTGAGAAGTAGATCTTATCTTTAAGCATAGTGAGAAATAGTTTGACTTATTCATAAGCTAAATAATTTGAAATAATATCGAAGCCGAGAATCGTATAGTCATAGGGAATGAGAAAGAATTGCCGAAAGATAAATTCATTAAGAATTTTTAAACGTGGGCAATCATTCTTCTTAGTGTTTGGCACAAATATAAGTTTGAGAAACAGTCCAAACACAGAGTACGCTTTAAAATTTGTAAACAAACAAGCACAAGCATACTTTAATTTCTACAACATAGGCAAAAGTGATTTATGATTAACCAAGGCCTAGCTATCATGATTCTAATAGGATGCAGAGTATATAATTTTTGAAGTACATGGCATCTATTAGATTCAAGAATCACAAGCAATCGATGCATACAAGATTTATGATATAAGAGGAACATCAATGGCATGTGTAAATGAAAACTTATGAACTTTCTATAGTTTAGGCTTCTGAAAATATATAAAATGAAGAACAGAACCTAACAATGAGTATATGCTAAAATTCATAAAGATTGTTCAAGCTGTAGCATACATTCATGTTCTCATTGTAGGCAAATAGTTTCAATCGAAGCATAGCCTAGATGGGTTGATTCTAATGAAAAAGGATGTTGAAACGTATGCACTCATTAGAAATCAAATGTTCAAGAATTTGATGGTTATAAGATGTACGATAAAGATAATGCATCAAAATCAAGTAATTATGAAAAGAGAATGCCAAAGGATAATAGATCTCAGTATGGGCAATTTTCTTCTCAAGATATATAGGCAAAAAATATAATGGTGTATATGGACTATATTCATTTGCATATTCACGAGTCATGCATAAATATAATTTTCTAAGTTCAAAGCAAACATGATCATGACATGAACTAGCATAGGCAGAAATAAATTGTTAAAGCATAGCCTAGCTATTTGGGATATCAAAACATCAAATATCTCATGGAGTTCAAGATGAACAGATAATTAGATATATAACAAGACTCATAAATAGAAGATGCGGATTATGAATAGATATCGACGAAATATGTGACTAACCTTAAGAAAGATATCACAAACTGATAGTAGAGATACCACGCAGATATTAGCATTAATCATAAAAAGATTTCGACAAGATATAATGCATCAGGAAGTATTCAAATCAAAATGAGCAAGACATCATTAGTATGATGACAGATAATCATGTTCATGAAACCAAAATAGTTATGCAACAGAAATATTCAAAAAACTTCGCAATCACAGAAAGGCAGGCATAATAGCAAAGCATACACAAGCAAGTAGCAACTAAGCAGTGAGATGTGCAGAACTCATTGTGAAAGTGAAACAGAGCAATCACACACAGTTAAGCATAATCAATTAAGATGAGGAACAATGTCCAAGATGTGAAGTGAGCAAAACTAAGTATGTTAGAGAGATAATTAGGACAAACACATACACATCTAATTATAGGAGAATCAATTGAGAAGAACTTCCGCTTTAACCATTTGAAAGGAGTATTGTAGAAGAGTTTTAAAACAACAATACAAAAGATAGATTAAAAAGATTGGCTCGAAATGACGGGGCTTGCAAAGAAGTTTTTCTAAACATTCCTAAAAGAGTCCGGAGCAGAATCTTCGAAGTGAGGACGAGGACTTCCATAGAGACTATTGGTCCTGCGAGCCATGGGAGTGGAGGTGCTCACACAGACCACCTTTTCTATCAAAGCTCGAGATTCCTCATTTTCTTCAAACAGTGCCTTCATCAGATCTCTCTGATATTTTGCTTTAGCTTCAAGCTCTTTCAGCCGGTTCTCATGCTCGTTTAGCATGTCCAGAACAGCCTGAACGCTGGAGGATATGGAATCACTAAGTTTGGCGAAATGTTCCTCAATTGAAGGTGCTGCAGGAAGCGGTGGCAAAGGTTCTTCAGAACGAAGTGGAGACGCGTGGTTTTCCCTGGGAGAATTTCCATTGAGAATTTTTCATCAGATTCATTTTATGAAGGAAACGATAGAGATAAATCACTAGTAAAAGAAGATGGCTCTTCTCTAGCTCTTTTCTTGGAAGCAAGGATTTTGGATGCCATTGAAGTTTCAGATTAGGAGATGAAAACGAAGACGATGAATATAGAACGATTTCACGCTCTAAGTGGGAAGTGAGGTGAGAGAGATACGTATGGAGCAAGCTAATAGGCACTGAAAATAGGGTTTGCATTAAATGCAAGAATGACATAGAGTCATGCGTCGTCGTAAATGTGATAATCAGAATATAGCTTGATAAGAGTTCGAAGGAATAATCATGCTTAGGTGAACTGAATGAAATCTAGGATTTCTATACTAAGACACAAAATACGAGATACCTAAGATGAATCTTATAGGAATTGACCAAAATATCTACACTCTAGGTTGTTATACCAAATTTTCAGAGAACCCGCTCTGATACCAATTGTTGGTCCACCCAAGAGAGGGGTAAATTGGGTGTGATGGTCAATTATAAACTTTTCCAATGACTTAGTGATATACATTGGTACATTGAAAATAAATGCATATACTAACCGAAGTAAAATGCATAACTTAAAGCACACTAGAATTTATAGTGATTCGGCCAAGCCTACGTCCACTACCTAATCTTTTGATTAGGATTTTCTCAATCAACTAACTGATTCTCTTACAGGTGAGAACCAAACCGTTATACATGCCCTTTTACAGGTTCAAGGCAAACCTATCCTTTTGCGGGTTAAGGATGAACAATTTTCCTTTTACGGGATAAGGAAGAACCGTTTTCCTTTTGCGAGATACGGAAAAGCCGTTTCTCTTTTACAGGTTAAGAGATAACCTATCCTTTTACAGGTTGAGGATGAACCTATCCTTTTATGGGATTAGGATGAACCGATTTCCTACTTAAAGGTGAGGATTTACCTTGACATGATTTCAACCATGAAATCATTAAGTGACCTACATTCATTTGACCTGGTTGTTTCAATCCAAAAACACACCAGCACTACAACACTAAAAATGTTGGTTCTAATTGGGTAGAACACTTTACAATTAAGCTCATATCAGAGCATTACAAAGATGGAAATTTGAATACGTAAAGTTAAGTTACATACACTTACAGTCCTTTACCTTTGAATGTTCGGTGTTGCTCAAGTGCAGTTTTGAAAAGCGTGAATGATATAAAAATCAATTAAGTGCTTCTTCGAAAATATAGTGATACCATTGAAACATGAAAGTTGAAAATGAAGGACCAGTGTAAATCATGGACACAGAAGGTTTTCAAAATAGATATAAGATATAAGTATGAATTTGTTTGGTTCAATATTAAGTAGTTAACATAACTACTGACGTAGTTGAATACAGTACTTAAGATATGAAATCAAGTACAACTGTATCTCTCATGAACTACTTCTCAAATTCCTTCATCAGCGAGATTGATATCAAGTATAGATCAGTGTTGAGAATTTGAGTATAATCCAGTAAAAATAGATTTTCAAAGATAAAATATAATTGAAACTCAATATGAAAATATATTGACTAAGTAAAGTATCAATGAAGAATACTTTTAACACTTAGTACATTTGAAAAACATTTTGAAAGAGTAAACATCGACTAACATTCAAAAAGTTTTGGCACGATACAAAATATCGACAAGTTGTTTGATTCAAAGTGTTTGTATTTATAGACCTAATAGATAACAATCGTTAGACATTTGAAGCTCAAATACAATGTGAACGTTTACACACAACAGCTAGAATGTTATATGAAAATGGAAACTGTAATTTTCACTAACATTCTAGTTCTTCTCAGATTACATGAATAAGGAAAGTTTTAAAAAACTTGATTCATGCATCAAAGAAGATCTCTGATAAATCTGAAACGGACTCTGTGCAAAGATCCATTCTGAAAAAGTTGACTCATATAGTGTACTTGTGAGAACAGTAACGGCTGTTAAATTAATGTCCTGATTTCGTAATCAGTGTCCTTACGCATAGTATCAGCTTTGTCGTTTTGATCCTTGAGGGGGTGCTCATTATATATAAGCGTCCTACTGAACAATAAAGTGAGGGCGCTACTAACTTGTAAGCATCTTGACCTTCTTTGCGACATAAGTGACTTAACCCTAAGGGCGCTAATGCACAGTTAGCGTCCTGTTATGTTTTAAAACAATTAAGTACATGAGGGCGCTACTTTCCGAGTAAGCGTCCTACCTTTTAAAACATACAATACAACGACACTACAACTATGTAAGCGTCCTGACATTTCAAAATATTTGACAATAAAACTAAGCGTAGTGAATGACAGTCAGCGTCCTGAAAGTTATTAAGTTTGTTCTCAAAGAGGAGAGCGCTCCTATCCAGGTAGCGTCCCGATAATTCATCCAACTTATAACTATCAACGTCCTCAAAGATAGATTCTTTGAAGAACTTAAAAATCTTTCAGTAAGTTGATGTTGAGTCAGCATCCTGACAACTTCAATGGTTGACTAAGGGGAGGCCACTACTTATAAGTAAGCGTGCTGATTAATCAGTTCAATTCAACCTTCAATATTATCAGCGTCCTAATAAATCATCAACATCCTGACTTATCAAGTTCAAGATAGCGCTACTAAATCATTAGTGTCCTGAAAGATTCTTTAAAAATAGTTTTGACTCGTGCTTAAAAATACGACGAATGCGAATAAAAACTCGGTAAATTTTAAATTAGACATAAAAAATTAAATTATTTGAAATACCGTAAAACGCATGATCAAAACATGCAAATATGCAAGTGATTTGTGCATGGTTTTGAAAAACGCTTGAGCAATATCGATTAGAGAAAGATATACTTTAAATACTCAGTATTTCTCATAATCTTTAAATCCAACTCTTTATTATGAGATCTTTAATGTGGACTTCGCGCTAGAGTTGAATGTCTTGAACGTTGATCGAAAGATATAGACTTGAAGCTCTTGATCGAATCGTTCGTGTGGTGTGATCTTGAAATCATGATATGATCTTTGAGGTTTTTTGGTTTGAACGATCTTGAACGTCTGATATGATCTTGAATTCCATGATAGAATCAATCTTTGACCTTTTGCTTTCTTAAGGTGTTGAGATAAGTTCTTGATAAATGCTTGTTAGCACCAAAAGAGATTTCGTTTGTGATCATAAAAATATACTTCATCAAGTATACGTAGGGACGTGCTTAGTGATGAACCGCTTAGGTTAACATTCACCCCGTTGCTAATCTTTCCCGGAAATTAAGATTGGTAATGGATTTGTTTTGGGGGTTATGGCCAAACCCAATCTATGTAGGGACTTTTGTGTATGTACTCTCCCCAGGTTCTGTTAGATCGGTCTAACTATGGTGGCGATGGTTCTAGGCTTCTAGATGCCTCTCTTTGCCTACTCCTCTTTTGTTATTTTGGTACTTTTATAGGGGTTTCGCCCTTGTTACCCTTTTTGTTGTCTTTTTGCTATAAACAATGTAATAATTAAAAAACGTTATATGTTTTCAATAAAATAGCTTCTATTGTATTATTGTTGATGTGGGCCACTATGCTTCTGTATGTGCGACTCTGATCGAGTGGATTGAGCACTCGACGCCCTAACTGTTGCATCTAGCGTTGGGTTACGAGGTGGGGTGTGACAGTATGTTTGTAATATTTCACATTTATCATGATTACGCTATTCTGCATCTTTTTAGTATTAATGTTTATCAAATTTATATTGTTTTGTTATCAAAAAAAAATGAGAAATTGTTGGCCCAAGTGGTTTCCCGCTTTGCATTTTCTTAAAGTGTTTTGATGCTAATAAACAATATAACAAATGGTGCTAATTTTTTAATTTAGTATATTTCAGCATCAAAAGCAACAAAGAAGCTAATACAAGATTTAAGCTCGTTCAAGTCAAATCAAGCGGATAAAAAGAAGTATAAATCAAAGGTTGGACATGTCAAAATGAGAAGAGAAGGATAAGAGCTAAAGGTCATAGAGTTTTGATATAGGTTGTGAACCTCTTTGTTCTATATTGCTCAATCATTCATACATGCATTAGATTTCTCTAAAAATGATTTTAATTTATTCAAACATGTTTGGTCTACGTTTCAAACTTGTTTGAGTCATATTTCCATGAGTTCTCATCAAAATCACATTTTTTCGAACGTTTTTAAAACCAACTTGATCCTTCATTTGATTTTGTCAAAATAGTTTTCAAAAGGTTTCAATCATGTTTTAAATAAGTTTTGAATGATTTAAAAGTCTTTAATCTTATATCAAAGTATTTTTTAATCAATAGATTAGTTCTTGAATGTGAAAAGAATGATTTTTTTCAAAAACAGGAACCTATAGCCCGCTATCCAGCTGTTGCCAAAATTTTAACTTTTTGGAATTTCAAGCAATAGCGCGCTATAGGGCCTGATAGCGCACCATAGGGTTTGATAGTGTGCTATCGCTTTTCTAAAAAATTCAGAGCTCTCAGGCTTGTGTATATCAACCTGCTATATCCCGCTATCCATCAATATAGGGCATGATACTCAACCCGATAGCGCGCTATCCATGCCTGAGACAAAACACTGACAGTTGCGAAGAGAAAAACGTGGGAGATGTCACTTGCTCGATTTTTTATTCTTCACACACTTTTGTCAGGCTATCCTAACTGAAATATTTTCCACTAACACTTGGATTATTCCTAATTTCTAGCATGCTCTTACACATCTTACATTAAATAATATTTTAAATCAAATCAACCCATAGTAACTTTTTTATAAAAACACCAAACTTGCTCATTTTGAAATAGAGAGAGTGTGTGCATTCAACTGAGATGTAACCATGGTTTTTGTAAGTTATTGTGAGCTTCACAAAGTGTATTTCCTGATAGCAAACACTTAATTTCATTTGAGCAAACAACAATCAAAGAGTGTTCTTTAAAATCAAACTCTTTCTCATATTTTTAAAACCAGTGAGTCAAATATTTTGAACCAAAGCTTGGATTTTGTATCTTGATTTTGTATCTTGATTTTGTATCTTGATTTTGTGCATCATTTCAAGCATCATCAAAAGCATTTCATTGAGCAAATACACTTGCAAGGAAGTTAAACATGATTGTAAGATCTCTTTCTCTTTGAGCTTAAGATTTCATATCTGGTATATTAAGTATTTGTATTTGTGAGCTTCATATGTAACTGTTCTAATCACTTAGAACAAACTTTGTAATCTCTGTATTTGGTCTTGTTGGGTTGTTTCAAGGTTGAAATAAACCAAATCAAGTGATTGTGATATCACTAGTGATTCCAAGATTGGAATCAAATCCAGTTTCACCCTTTATCTTGAAAAGGGTCAACCGGTTCTTCCTTAGCCCGTGAAAAGATATCGGTTTCTCCTTTGCCCCTAAAAAAGGAACAAGGGGTTCTTCCTTAACCCACAAAAAGGATTTGTAGGTTCGTCCTTAGCCCGTGAAAAGGATAGGTTTGTCTTGAACCTTGAAAAGGACATTGTAACGGTTTGGTTCACACCCTTAAAGTGAATCCGGTATAGTGGAATCCTAGAGAAGGTTTCTTTAGGCATGAAGTAGGAAAAGGATTTTCGGAGCACATAAAAATCTTTTGTGTGCATTGTATTTATTTTCAGTATCTTTCATTATGCACTTTACATTAATTTGAGTACATGACTTGAATTAATCAAAGGATTTCCACAAAGAAATTAGAAATTGTCAGAACAGGTCATAACACCCAATTCACCCCCCCTTTTGGGTGTCCAACATTTGGTCACTTTGTGAGAAACAAAGTGTGGAAATTTGTTCCTAAACCTACTCACCAATCAGTTATAGGAACTAAATAGGTCTTTAAGAATAACAAAAATGACTAGCCTATGCTTGTTACAAGGATTTCCTACTATACCAAATGGATGTTAAAAGTGCATTTCAAATTAGCTTTATAAATGAAAAAGTATATGTGAAGCAACCTCCTAGTTTTGAGGACTCTCAAAACCAAATCAAGTTTATCGTATTCACAAAGCCTTATATGGACTTAAACAGGCTCCTAAAACATGGTATGGTAGGCTTAGCAATTTTCTATTTGATCGCTAGTTTAAGAAAGGAAAGTTAGACTCCACCTTGTTCATCAAGACAAAAGATGACGATATGCTCTTAGTGCAGATCTATGTAGATGGCATCATATTCGGTGCCTCAAACAAATCACTTTGCGAAGAGTTCTCTTCAATTATGACAAGTGAGTTTGAGATGAGTATGATGGGAGAGTTAAATTACTTCTTTGGCCTACAAATTAAACAAATGAAGAATGGAACATTCTTGAGCCAATCGAGGTATGCAAGGGATATGATCAAAAAGTTCCAGTTTGAAAACTTGAAGACTATTGTTACAACTTGTAGCTCATGCATCAAAATGGATAAAGATGTATCTGTAAAGTCAATTGATGCAAAGATGTATCGAGGCATGATAGGTAGCTTGTTATATTTGACAGCTAGTCGATCGGATTCCATGTTTAGTGTATGCTTGTGCGCTAGATTCTAATCTTCAAGTGCGTTAAAAGAATATTCAGATACATTAGCGGAACTATAGATTAGGGAATTTGGTACAATAAAGGTACTTCATTCAATCTTCATAGCTTTGTTGATTCCGATTATGCCGAAAGTTTAGTTGATCGAAAAAGTACATCTGATTTTTGCTATTTCCCATGAAATTCGTTGTATTCTTGGTTCAACAAGAAACAACATTTTGTGGCTTTGTCTACCGTTGAAGTGGAGTATGTGGCAACCGATAGTTGTTGCGCTTAGATTTTATATAAGAAACAACAACTATTAGATTACCAAATCCATATCGATTGTGTAGATATCTTTTCTAATAACACCAATTCGATTAATATCTCCAAAAATCATGTGTTACACTCAAGAACTAAACATATCAAGATTCGACATCACTTCTTTCGTGATCACGTGCAGAAATGAGACATCAAGCTCATTCACATCGGTACCAAAGATCAGTTGGCCGATATACTCACGAAACTACTGCCTAAGGATCAATTTACATTAATTCGATGTGAACTAGGCATGTTTACTGAATCGGATTTATTATTATGCGTATGTTACGATTTGACACATTCAATGCGCATATCATGAGATGTTCACAGTGTTAACCTAAGCGGTTCATCACTAAGCACGTCCCTAAGTATACTTGATAAAGTATATTTAGATGATCACAAAAGAAATCTCTTTTGGTGCTAACGAGCCTTTATAAAGAACTTATCTCAGCACCTCAGGAAAGCAAAAAGCCAAGGAACGATTCAATCAAGGAACTCAAAGATCATATCAGACGTTCAAGATCGTTTCAATCAAAAGGACCTCAACGATCATATCATGATTTCAAGATCACACCACTCAAACAATTTGATCAAGCTTCAAGTCTTCATCTTTCGATCAACGTTCAAGACGTTCAACTCAAGCATGAAGACCACAATGAAGATCTCATAATAAAGAGTTGGATTTAAAGATTATGAGAAAATGAAAAATACACAGTATTTAAGGTATATCTTTCTCTAATCAACATTGCTCAAACATTTTTCAAAACCATGCACAAACCACTTGCATATTTTCATGTTTTGATCTTACGTTTTACTGTATTTCAAATAATTTAATTTTTTATATTTAATTTGAAATTTATCGAGTTTTTATTCGCATTTATCATATATTTAATCGCGAGTCAAAACTGTTTTTTCAAGCGTCTTTCAGGACGCTAATGAGTTAGCAGCGCTCTCCTAAGCTTGACAAGTCACGACGGTGATAACATTCAAGGTTGAATTGAACTGATTTCATAATAACGCTTGCTTGTATAGTAGCAGCCTCCCTTTAGTCAACCTCTGAAGTTGTCAGGACGCTGACTCAGCATCAGCTTACTGAAAGATTTCTAGAGTTCTTCAAAGAATCTATCTTTGAGGATGCTACTAGTTATAAGTTGAACAATCTATCAGGACGCTACCTGGATAGGAGCGCCCTCATCTTTGGGAATTAACTTAATAACTTTCAGGACATTAATTGTCCTTCAGCAAGTTTTGTATTGTCTTTAATATGTGATAGGACGCTTACATAGTTGTAGCGCCCTTGTGTTATGTCTGATGTTTTAACCGGTAGGACGCTTACTCGGAAAGTAGCGCCCTCATGCACTTAATTGTTTTAAAACATAGCAGGACGCTAACTGTGCATTAGTGCCCTCAGGGTTATGTCGTTTAAGTGTCAAAGAAAGTCAAGACGTTCACGTTTTCGTAGCTCCCGCACTTTATTGTTCAGCTGGACGCTTATATGTAACGAGCGCCCTCAAGGAACAAAACGACAAAGTTGATATTATGTGTCAAGACACTGATTGTAGAATCATGACGCTAATTCAACAACCGTCACTGTTCTAATAAGTACACCAAACAACTCGCCGATAATTTTTATAGTGCCAACGCTTTTTGAAAGTTAGTCTGTGTTAAAATGTATTTCAAATATCAAAACTTTCTAAGTATTTTTCACTGATGCCTTTACGTATTCAAAAGATTTTCACATTGAGCTTCAATTATATTCTATCTTTGAAAATCTATTTGATTTGGTATTTACTCAAATTCTCAGCACTGATTTATACTTGATATCAATCTTGTTGAAAAAAGCATTTGACAAGTAGTTCATGAGAGATACAGTTGTACTTGATTACATATCTTAACTACTGTATTGAACTACATCAGTAGTTATGTCAACTATCTGTGTCTTTGATTTACACTAGTACTTCATTTTTTATGTCAATGTTTTATTGGTATCATATTATTTTCGAAGAAGCACAAATTTGCATATCACATCGTTCATGCTTTTCGAAATTGCACTTGAGCAATACTGAACATTGAAAGGTAAAGGACTGTAAGTGTATTTCCTCTTAGCATTACGTATTTCAATTTATACATCTTTGTAATGCTATGTACTGAGCTTAATTGTTAAGTGTTGTACTCAATTAGAACCAACATTATTTTGTTGTAATGTCGGTATGTTTCTGGATTGAAACAACCAGGACAAGTGAATGTAGTTCACTTAATGATTTCAGGATTGAAATCATGTTAAGGTTATCTCTGAACCTGTAAAAGAGAAAAATGTTCATCCTCACCTGTAAGTAGGAAACTGGTTCATCCTAATCTGGTAAAAGGATAGGTGCGTCCTTAACCTATAAAAGGATAGGCTATCTCTTAACCTATAAAAGAGAAACGGCTCTTCCTTATCCTGCAAAAGAAAAATGGTTCTTCCTTATCCCGTAAAAGGAACATGGCTTTTCCCTTATCCTGGAAAAAAGAAATACGGTTCATCTTTAGTCTGTGAAAGGATAGGTTTGCCTTTAACCTATAAAAGGGACTTGTAACGGTTTGGTTCTCACCTGTAAGAGAATCAGTTAGTGGATTGAGAAAATCCTAAACAAGAGATTAGGTAGTGAACGTTGGCTTGGCCAAACCACTATAAATCTTGTGTGTCTTACATTTGCAATTTAGTCTAAGTTATGCTTATGCATTCAATTTCAATACACACATGTGTATCACTAAGTTATTAGAAGAGAAATTTATAAATGACCATCTCACCCAATTCACCCCCCTCTTGGGTGGACCAACACAGTATAATTTTAGGCGTTATAATTTTTTTTAATCTTTTGAAATGCCTGCACGACCCCTCTTCCATTCATTTTTTTTTTTGTTTTTGAAATAGGGAAGAGTGGCCACACTGATGGAACACGCTCTACTAGGGCTGAGAGCACCTCCATATATGGGAGGTGCCTGGAACGCATTCCAAAAAGTTCAAACGTGTTTCAGTTGGACAGTTCGTGTATAAGAACCCTCCATACGCCAATTTGCCTATCACTCATACTAGAACACGTTTCTCATTTCCATCTAGTTCCATATTTGCGTTCTATCATTCCTAGACGTCTGGAGTCTATTTTCTTAGTGCAAATAGGCATTGGAAAGCTTGCGGAACCCTCTACGATCATCATCCTACCATTTTCTTCCACTTGGAAAGTCTCATTCCCTACATCTTGCAAGACAAGTGTTTGCTAAAATGCCAAGGAGAAATCCTACGCGCCATCCACGGCTAGTTGGGCCCCCACAGGGTAATGATACATCTGATCAATCTTCTAGATCAGAAAATAGACAAAAAGAGCGGCATGATAGGCTTTCTAGGCCTCGGTATGGTTCTCCACCACCTCCACCGCCACCGCCACCTAGGCTCGAACCTTTTTCTCCAAAAGTGCTCCGACCTAAAATTTCTCCAAGTGCCTATGTGAACTTTGCTTTCTTTGACCGAGCATACATACCCATTCGTCTATTGTTCGATGATCTTGGTTGGACGATATTTTTTCGGTTCACCGCGCCATGGTATGAACCACTAGTCCAAGCTCTCTACTCCAGTCAAACGCAAGATGTTGATGACAGGCTTTAGAATACATACCAGCATCATGTGTGTGCCATGGGCCACCGCATTGTCATTTCTCCACAGAGATTTAAAGAGTTTTTCGAGCTACTGTGAGGTGATCTATATGTTTTGGATAGTCGTGGTACTGTTAGATTACTGGGTTTTGATGCTTTGGAAAGTTTAAATAGTTTTTCCAAGAGAAAGGTGTTTTCCACATATCCGAAGGAATACTAAAACACCGTCTTCTCCTCCATGCCCCGCTTGCTTCACAATATAATCTCTCGAGTTATCCTTCCGAGGAAAAGCAGTCGACGCAATGTTACAAGGATCAATATTTTTCTTATTTGGGCAATTACTTCCTAGTACAAGGATCAATCTTTTTCTAGTACAATGGTGAATTTCTCTCACATCCTAGTGCGTCACATTGCAACTACTATGGCTCACTCACGTGCTTTGCCATATGCGATACACCTCACTCCTTTCTTCGAGGACATAGGCATAGATCTCTCCACCATTCAGCCTATGCGTCATGTCTTGCAGCGAGAGGTTGTCGATGAGGGTGTAATACCCTAGGTTTACACAAAAAAATAAAAAAATTTCGGGCACCTGCACGAACGTTCCGGCACCTCGCCTGAACGTTCAGGCGCGTGCCCGAACCTTTAGGCACCGCGCCCGAATCTTCAAGTGCATGCCCGAACCTTCAGGCGCCATTTTTCCTATTTAAGAAACCCCTCCCCCTCCTCATTTCTCACACCAAAATCACTTCTCCTTGTGATTTTCCTTCTCTCTTTCACTTATTTTGAGTTTTTGTCTTCTCTTTTGAGACTCTTTTTCCGAGACTCTCTGTGCGGTGCAACGCGGTTCTGCCCGGGGGAAGGCGCCAATTTTCAAAGGAGTTTCTATCTGAAGCTGGGGAACGAAACAAAGGTTTGCGTTTCTTATAACTTTTATTAAAGTTTACATTCATTTATCATTATGTATACTATTCATTTACACTGCATTATTGAGTATAATGTTTATACTTGTCATACTTATGTCTGTATATTTGGAGTTCATGTATTACACTGTTGTTATGTCGGATTAGTGGTCAATTTGGCTCAACCAGACTCAGTCTTGTCCTCAGTAACTTTAAATAGTGAATGGGAGGCAGTGTGCTGCTCTAGACGATTGGTATTTAAGTAGACCTCGTGTCTCACCTCTCAACTGGAGACTGATCTGGTTGGTCTTATTTGAAAGCTATCAGCTTATACAAGTAATACTGAATGTCCTAACCTTGCACAACGTGATACCGACCCTAATAAGGATCACCAGACGTTGTCAAATCCTGTCTAAATGTTAAGTAAAGACCGGACCAGTTCATGCATTGGCATCATACATAGCAACACCTAGGGACGTATGTGGTTTATGATTCATAGAATAGTTAGAAGCAATGCTCCCTATTCATTATATTTCTCTGGAGAGGGACATACAATGAGAACTTGGCTACTCCTGGGGAGGGACATTTGTACGTGAATCCAGAGCGTCGTTCCTAAGGAGGGACGTACAATGAGAACCTGGCTACTCCTGGGGAGGGACAACTATACGTGAACTCAGGTGATGTACAATCATCAAACCAATATGAGACGGTGTCATGCATACATACATGTTGGATTGATTATGATGCTCCGATGTGTATTTAAGATATTTGATTATGAAGTTTTTTTTTTTTTGTTATATTCACGAACTATTTTACCCACTGAGCGTGTAGCTCACCCCGTTGTTATCCAATTTTTCATAGGAAATTAGGGTGGACTGGGTGCAGGTTTTTTGGCCCACATTTTGTACCCTTTGTATTATTCATTGGGGATTTTGGGAGAATGTTCCCTTAACTATTGCATGTACAAATATATTATGAAATTAATGAAATCAGACTTGTACTTAATCGTGTTTCCGCGCACTCTGCTATCGTTATAATGCATTTGCGCCCCGTCCGTGAGTGTCCCACCGGTTTAGACGTGTCCGGGCGGGGTGTGACATTCAATGGTATCAGAGAATAAGGTCCACAGCCCGCCCAAGTCCACCAAATTAGGGGAAGAAAATTTTTATTAGATATATATATCTTTAGAACTATATATATATATCAATTATATATAGTTGAGATTTATATTAAATATATATCTAGAAAACTATATAGTTTTTATATAGTTTAGATTCAAATATATATATAGTTATGATTTATGAAAACTATATATATAGTTATGATTAAATATATATATATCTAGATATCTATGTATATATGAGATATATATATCATATTGCTAATGAAAAATTTGGATTAAATGATGGCATAAACATCAAGAGAAAAATAGAAAATATTGTCCGACGGACAAGGCATAAATCTTAAAAATGTTAGGAATATATTTTGTGTCTTTTATAAGTATATTTTTCTTTCAGCAAGATAATGGCCTCAAGTGAAGGAACGACTTCCAGTAGTCGGGAACCAATTCCTACCAGACTCAAGGAATTGTTCGAAAGGGATGCTATGACTATGAGGAGTATCGACAATAGAGATCTCCGCCTCCGTCCGATCCTTCACGAAAAGCTCGCAACACTAGGGTGGTTGAACATAACAAAAGTTGAGGGTTATGGCTCTTACAACTTGGTGAAATCCTTCTACGATGCCATGAATTGCGTAGGACTTCAAGAAGATGAGATCAGCCCTATTTTGGAGACAACGGTCAGGGGAACAAAGATTTTTATCAATGCCGAAATTATTGCGCGACTTATGGAGATCCCGATTGAAGATAGAATCATTGATCCACACGAACCCAAGACAGTTGCAGAGATCAAGGAGTCTAAAGAACAGTTGTTCAATTCCCTCGCCAAAAAGTCGTACACCCAATTGACGTACGCCCACCTCCCAAACATCTTGCCGGAAAAGGTGACTAGAGGTGTTATGTCAAGGGCTCAACTTCTTGTGATATACTGCATAGAGAAGAAAATTAAGGTCTCCCTACCTTACATCATCATCCAGCAAATGTTGCGGGTGATTCAAAACCCTTTAAGAAAGGAACTCCTCGGCTACGGAGTCTTGATCATGAGGATGCTATACGAGGCAAACATCAACACTTTTGATGAGACTTCGAGGCAGATCACTGAGGCAGTTACAACATCCTCTATCTTCAAGACATTTGTCACAAGTGGAGAGGTGACTGACGAGGAAGTATTTGGCGCGACTTTAGGAGGAAATGGCGTAAGAATTAGACACAAAAATGGACGTTGTCAACGAAAAAGTCAGCGCAAGATTCCTTTTAGGGAGGCACCAAATAACCAGCCAAACCAGAACCCTACGGCAAACCCAGCCCCAAATAATGGTCAAACCGATCACCTATTTTCTGAGGAAGATTTTTTTGCCAACCTAAATCAACCTCAACCAAATCAAGATGGACAAAGAGTTCTAGCAAATCCACCTTCCCGGAACATGCCAACTCATGACAATACTACGTACCAAAGGTTTCCAACTCCTGAGGAACCGTATCGGCCAGTTCCACGAGTTCCTGTGAACCAACAACAACAGAATTGTGCGGCACCAAATTTTGGAAGACAGGATATCCCAATGAGCCCATTGTTTCAAGACTTTTCAACTCAAGCATATCCAAATGTCCAAGGGGTTCCAGTTAGGGAATCCCAGTACAATCAAAACAACTACCCCACACCTATGAGTCAACCGTACGGCCAATACATTCCACCAATGCCTACGGCCTTTCGTCCACCTATGGGACAGTCGACCCATCAACCATTGATGGGGTAATATACTAACCCATTCGAGCAGTTAAATTTGATTGTAGCTTGTAATGCTCAGATGAAGGAGACTCAAAATGCTTTGTTAACACGTATGCAAGACATCGAAGAACAACGAGCAAATTCTCAACCTTCTTCTAGTAGTCTTTTTGTACCTAGCAGGAGGTCTAAAAGGAGCGGTAGTAAGCAGGAAAATCAGAAATGATCACTGGCATTGTAAAAAAAATTTTATATATGAATGAAAATGTTTTGTTTAAGACTATCTTTGGTGGGCCGACTTATAACCATTTTTTTTTGTATCACTAACTTTGGAGTGGTATGGGACACAACAAAATTGGAGGATACTAAATAAAATGTGGAAGTAAGAAAACCCACGACCTTGTATGAAAAGAAACATTTGGAGAAAGTTGCATTACTAACATTATCACTAAGTTTACACGGTATGGGACGAGTAAACTTGGACGATACTATTAGTGAACTACTATTCAACCGATGTTTTATAGAGACCGTGTTCATACAACTTAACTTTGTTGACACCCTTATTACCAAATTCATGTGGTATGGGACACACGAATTTGGATAATAGTTGAAAAGACTAAGCGAAAGAGTTTGAATAAATAAGATTGCGATAGAACGTTAGATCATGGCAAACGATATTTACCGAGGCAAATCTTAGATTTTTTATGACTCGTATGGATTTTCAATGAAATATATATGTATTTACACAAAAACCAGAATCAAAACATTTGAAATACTTGCAAAGTTTTATAATTATTATATAAAAATTCTAACCTTTTTTACACCATGGCCAAACATACGAGGCACATAAGATTTTTTGATTCCTCAACAAAAACCTTACGCTATACTTAAAGATAGGTGGTTTTTATATTGCAGTACTCTCGAATTTGTTGCTGAGAATATCATAACATTATACTTGGCTATAATTCCTAAATCATGGTTTTATTTTCTCTTTGCCAGTGAGAAAATGCAAACCAGGAAGAGAGGAAGGCCACGTACTGTCCGTCCAGCAGAAGAGGCACCTCCTGAGATTCAAAACCAGGAATAGTTGCCTCCGACGACAGTACAGGCCAACCCACATCCTTTGCCATGCCTTCGGGTATGGAAGTTTTATCTAGGTGATGAAAGTAACTATTCAGACTGTCGTTCGTGAGACCGTGGCAAATCATGTTGTCACTGGTCAGGCACCTGTGAGATCTGGATCAGAGACTCAAACCGACCAGATTACGAACTACAAGAGGCTACAACCTCTTACTTTTGCTGGCACCAGTGATGCTGAAGAGGTGCAGAAATGGCTGGATGAGTCAAAGAAGGCTCTCGATGCAATAGGAGTCGATGAGGCTCGAAAGATTCCACTTGCGTCCTACCAACTTATTGGTGGACCAAATACATGGTGGATAACAATAAAGGAAGACCCAAGGGTCAACACCACGGACATGACTTGGCAATAGTTCGAGTCAATGTTTATTGATGAGTACTTCCCCGGAGCTGTAAAGAGACAGAAGCGTCAGGAGTTCGCCAAGCTATACCAAGGCGGCATGATAGTCAAGGAGTATGCTTGCAAGTTTAAAGAATTATCAGTCTACTCTCTCTCTACCATCTCAACGGAGCAAGATAAGACCGAGAAAGTCTACAATGGCCTTCGTCCTGACATTCGACAAGCCTTGTCGATCTTGGATCTCGAGATTTACAAGGAAGTCGTTAACAAGGACATGAGCTTTGAGCAGGAGCAGAGACTAAATAGGGAAAAATGGCCTGCAACATTTTCCCAACATGGCTCACGCAAGGCAACAAGAAGAAGCCTTACTATAATCAAAACCCAGCCTTCCCAACCCCTGTTCAGAAGAATGAGGCAACGACACCTGCTGCTGAACCATCTAACCCTGGCCATCAGGGTTTTCACAATCATGGCAGAAGAGGTCGTAATGGCAGGGGTGGCCGTCGAAACGGCAATGGCAGATGTGGTGGTCAGCACCACAATCAGCATGGCCAACAGAACCATCAGCAGCAGAGGTTGACGTGTTACAACTGCAGCCAGCAGGGCCATGTAAGAAATGCATGTCCGCACCTTCAGCAACCTTTTCCCGCTGTTCCAATCCAACAAACACCACCTGCTGCTAATGCCCAACCCAGGCAAAACCAGCAGAACCAGGGGCAACGGAATCAGGGCAGAGCATTTGCTATCGCTCAACGACCCCTCCCAGACAACAATGTAGTCAAAGATACATTTCCCTTATTGAATACAATGGTGCATGTCTTGTTCGATTCGGGTGCTAGTAATTCTTTTATATCGTCTGCACTGGTAAGACATTTAAGGTTGCATCCTCAACCCACAGAAATCACAATCCATGTCACATCACCTTTAGGATCTGGTATTGAAGTGAATTTTCAGTGTTCTCGATGTGAGCTTCAAATGTCAGAACAGATAATATACGCAGATCTCTTTGTGATGGACATTGAAGACTTTGACATCATCCTCGGCAAGAACTAGCTCGCACCACTGAATGCAAAGATCGATTGTATGAAGAAGCAAGTTCAGTTAACCTTGCCCACGGGGGAGTTGTTTCAAGATTCAGGGAACAAGGAACTGGATACGCAACTCGACTATTGCACTTCTCAAGGCACAGCTTCTAGCTCTATCCCTTGGTGATGAAAATGAATCACCAGCACTGTACCCTCTTGATGTACACTATGTCCCAGTAATATCTGAATTCCCAACAGTCTTTCTAAATGACGTTCCTGGTCTACCTCTTGTTAGGGAATTCGATTTTGAAATCAATCTCATACCTGGGACCGGGCCCATCTCAATTCCACCATACAGAATGTCAAATGTCGAGCTGGTCGAATTAGACAAACAACTGAATGAATTATAGAGTAATGGCTTCATCAGAGAAAATTCATCACTTTGGGGTGCTCCAGTTCTGTTTATTCGCAAAAAGGATGGTTCGTTATGACTTTGCATCGACCATCGCAAGCTGAATAACGTCACCATTAAGAACAAATACCCATTGCCCAGGATTGATGACTTGTTCGACCAACTTAGAGATGCCAAATACTTTTCTAAGATTGATCTACGATCTGATTATCATCAACCCCGGATCCGAAAGTAGGACATTACCAAGACGACATTCAGAACTCGGTACGGTCACTACGAGTTCTTGGTCATGCCGTTCGATCTAACAAATGCACCTGCTGCGTTCATGGATTTGATGAACCGCAACTTTAGGTTATACTTAGACCAATTTGTGGTGGATTTTGTGGACGATATCTTGATATATTCCTCAACCGAGGAAGACCATAAGATACATCTGAAGATAGTCCTCCAGACCTTGAGAAGCCACCAGTTGTATGCAAAGTTGTGCAAGTGTGAATTTTGGGCGAGGCGAGTTCAATTCCTAGGCCATGTGGTTTCAGGCAATGGCATTAAGGTGGATCCTTCTAAGGTTGAAGCGGTTTTAAACTGGAAGCAACTTACCACTGTTACTCAGATTAGGAGTTTTCTTGGTTTGGCTGTCTATTACGGACACTTCATCAAGGACTTCTCAAAGATTGCTGAACCTATGACAAAGCTCACTCGGAAAGACGTGCGATTCATCTGGAATCCCGCCTGTGAAACATCATTTCAGGAATTGAAGAAGCACCTCACGACGGCACCAGTATTAATTACTCCAAAAAATGCACTTGGATTTTCACTAATCACCGACGCCTCTCTCCAAGGCTTAGGTGTCGTACTAATGCAAGAAGTCCAAGTTGTTGCATATGCCTTGAGGCAACTGAAGATTCATGAGGGTAATTACCCAACACATGACTTATAACTTGCAGCTGTCATATTTGCACTGAAGTTATGGCATCATTACCTATACGATGAACGGTTTGAGGTCTTCTCGGATCACAAGAGTCTTAAGTACATTTACACCCAGAGAGACCTAAACCTCTTTCAAAGACGATGGTTGAAATTCTTGAAAGATTATGACTTTCAACTCCAGTACCATCCCGGTAAGGCCAATGTTGTGGCTGATGCTCTGAGTAGAAAATCTTATGTTGCTTACACTCTTAACTTCGAAATGGGGAAGTTGGCTATAGAGATGGAGAATTTAAACTTACAACTGATCAAGGAGGGCGCAAGATCACGACTTTCTCAATTATCAGCCAACTCTGAGCTCGTTCGAAAGATTTCAGCAGCTCAAGCCAACGACCCTATGTTAATGGAGAAATAAGAACTTCTACTCAGCGGACAAGACCTTCCTCACAAAATTTTTTATACAAAATTTATTTGTCTACCGAACGGTCTTGAGGTTCAGAAAGAAGTGCTCACTGAGATGCACTTTTCGAGTTTCGCTATGCATCCTGGGGGTGACAAGATGTACAAGGATGTCAAACGAAAATTTTGGTTTTCTGGAATGAAGAAGGCAATTGCACACTTTGTTGCTCGATGTCTCATTTTCCAGCAAGTTAAGGCAGAACGAAGACTTCTCTCTGGACTTCTCTAGCCCTTACCTATTGGAAAATGGAAGTGGCAGAACATCGAAATGGATTTTGTTACGGCCTTGCCTCAAAATAATAAAGGGCAAGATGCTATCTGGGTTATCATTGACAGACTTACAAAGTCTGCACACTTCTTGCCAATAAAGTTCACGGATAACCTCGCCAAGCTTGCCGAACTATATGAAAGAGAGACCGTACGCCTCCATGGCATACCACTCACGATCGTCTCTGATCGAGACCCTCGATTCACATCAAAGTTTTGGCAAAGCTTCCAGAGTAGAATGGGCTCTAAGATCACCATGAGCACAGCCTTTCACCCTCAAACTGATGGGCAGTCAGAGCGTCTTATCCAAATCTTGGAAGACATGTTACGGTGTTGCATTTTGGACTTTCATGACGGATGGGCAAATTACTTACATTTGGTTGAGTTTGCATACAAATACAGCTACCGAACTAGTATCGGCATGGCACCGTACGAGGTTCTCTATGGTCGCCCTTGCAGATTTCCGGTATGCTGGTTAGATATGGCAGATCGACCGCAGTTGGAGCCTGAACTAGTTCAAGAGACTTCTGAGAAGATCACACTAGTAAATGAGCAACTTCGTGTTGTACAAAGTCGATAGAAGAGTTATGCTGACAAGCGGAGGCAGCCCCTAGAATTTCATAAGAGGGACTTGGTTTTTCTAAAAGTTTAACCTACAAGAGGTGTCAAACACTTTGGGATCAAAGGAAAGCTTTCCCCATAGTATATCGATCCATTTCAAATCATTGAATGTATTGGCAAACTTGCTTATCATCTGTCCCTTTCATTGTCCATGTCTAAGGTTCATGACGTTTTTCACATATTCATGCTTCGAAAGTATCGCCCTGATCCTTTGCATATCATCCCTCTGGTCGAGGTTCAGGTTGAGGAAGGAAATAGGTGTCAAGAAAGAGCGATACAGATTATGGATAGAAAAACTTAAGAACTAAGGTGACGTAGCATACCACTTGTGAAGGTTCTCTAGGATCACCACAGAGTAGAGGAAGCAACATGGGAACCAGAAGCAACAATTAAACAGAAATACCCTGAATTTTTTTCTAGTAATAACTGATGATGTGATACATTGTACTATTTCACTTATCAATAAAATGATGGAACTTTGTTTACAAATATCTTAAAATATTGTTTCACTTGAATAACTATGCAGATGTCTAAAAATAATGTCGATGGATGTAGTGATGCACACATGCAATGGCATCCTTGGCAACTTGTGGCGACTCCACCAGGGTCTGAGTCAAGTCACAACTACTTTACATCACCAACTCCATCGCCACACAAACATCGATCCTTATCGCTAGAGCATGCACGGCTTTTTCTTAACAATTTTGCCCAAAACAATCTTGTGCCCTCATCATGGCAAGATCTTCTACCAAAATTGTCAGGCGGCCGAATTCGAGCTACAGCACGAAAAAGCATCCCACCGCTCAACCTACCTCCCTTTAAACGATGCAACCAGCAAACCCTACACCACCATCTGTTAAGCAAAGGTTGGAACTTTCTGAGGACGAATCCGACTCCATTTGCTGTCCATGGTTTCATGATGTTAAGGATTCCACTGGCCACAGTGCCATTCAGGGACCGTACAGGCACTACCCTAAGCTAGCAAATGATTACGATGACAGTGAAACTCACGCAGATAGCCATCATGACTACTTGGACTGATTTCGGGGCGAAATCCTTTTAAGGGGGGTAGAGTGTAATACCTAGGTTTGCACAAAAAAAAAAAACAAAATTCGGGCGCCTGCCCAAACCTTCAGGCGCCATTTTTCCTATTTAAGGAACCCCTCCCCCTCCTCATTTCTCACACCAAAATCACTTCTCCTTGTGATTTTCTTCTCTTTTTCACTCATTTGAGTTTTTGTCTTCTCTTTTGAGACTCTCTTTCCGAGACTCTCTGTGCGGTGCCACACGGTTCTGCCCGGGGGAAGGCGCCAATTTTCAAAGGAGTTTTTATCTGAAGGTGGGGAATGAAACATAGGTTTGCGCGTCTTATAACTTTTATTAAAGTTTACATTCATGTATCATTATGTCTACTATTCATTTACACTCCATTATTGCGTATAATGTTTATACTTCTCATATTTATGCCTGTATATTTGGAGTTCATGTATTACACTGTTGTTATGTCAGATTAGTGGTCAATTTGGCTCAACTAGACTCAGTCTTGTTCTCAGTAACTTTAAATAGTGAATGGCAGGCAGTGTGCTGCTCTAGACGATTGGTATTTAAGTAGACCTCGTGTCTCACCTCTCAACTAGAGACTGATCTGGTTGGTCTTATTTGAAACCTATCAGCTTGTACAAGTAATACAGAATGTCCTAACCTTGCACGTCATGATACCGGCCCTGATAAGGATCACCAGACGTTGCCAAATCTTGTCTAAATGTTAAGTAAAGACCGAACCAGTTCATGCATTGGCATCATAAATATCACCACCTAGGGACGTAACTGGTTTATGATTCATAGAATAGTTAGAAGCAATGCTCCCTATTCATTATATTTCTCTGGAAAGGGACGTACAATGAGAACTTGGCTACTCCTGAGGAGGGACATCTGTACGTGAATCCAGAGCATCGTTCTTGAGGAGGGACGTATAATGAGAACCCGGCTACTCCTGGGAAGGGACATCTGTATGTGAACTCAGGCGATGTACAATCATCAAACCAATACGAGACGGTGTCATGCATACATACATGTTGGATTGATTATGATGCTCTGATGTGTATTTAATATATTTGATTATGAAGTTTGTTTTATTAATTGTTATATTCACGAACTATTTTACCCACTGAGGTTGTAGCTCACCCTGTTGTTATCCAATTTTTCACAAGAGATTAGGGTGGATTGGGTGCAGGATTTTGGGCCCACATTTTGTACCCTTTGTATTATTCATTGGGGTTTTTGGGAGAATTTTCCCTTAACTATTTTATGTACAAATATATTATGAAATTAATGAAATCAGACTTGTACTTAATCGTGTTTCTGCGCACTCTGCTATCGTTATAATGCATTCGCGCCCCATCCGTGAGTGTCTCGTCGGTTTAGGCGCGTCCGGGCGGGGTGTGACAGAGGGTACGTTGCCTAGTATAGGATTCTACTATGTTCATTGCTTGTGAAAATGGCTTGCTGATAGTTGCATATTTAGATAGGTTATAAAGCATGTTTTAGGGGTGTTTTAGGACATTTTATGCATTAGTTTAATAGGTTTATGTTAGTTTTAATATATCTGTTAGCATAGGATTAATTTTGTTTTTATGCACTATTTTAGTTGATTAGTTAATAAATTTGATTTAATTTTATATTTGAGTGAATTTTTAACTCACTTTGCTTTGTTTTGTAGGTGTTTGAATACATTAGTCATGAATTTGGATGAGAATAACATGTACACTTAATGAAATCAGACTTGTACTGTATTGTATTTCCGCTGCGTACTCTGCTGCCATTGTGATAATTCCAAATACGCCCCCCGTCCGCGAGTGTACCGCCGATTTAGGCACGTCCATGGGGGGGTGTGACATTTAATGGTATCAGAGAGTACGGTCCACGGCCCGTCCAAGTCCACCAAATTAGGGGAAGAAATTAGTTACTAGATATAAAATATCTCTAGAACTATATATATATGAATTATATATAGTTGAGATTTATATTAAATCTATATATCTAGAAAACTATATATTGTTTTTATATAGTTTAGATTTAAATATATATATAGTTATGATTTACGAAAACTATATATATGGTTATGATTAAATATATATATATATATATCTATATATATATGTATATATGAGATATATATATACCATGTTGCTAATGAAAAATTTTGGATAAAAACTTTTATTAGATATATATATCTCTAGAACTGTATATATATATCAATTATATATATTTGAGATTTATATTAAATATATATCTAGAAAACTATATATTATTTTTTATATAGTTTAGATTTAAATATATATATAGTTATGATTTATGAAACTATATATAAGGTTATGATTATATATAAATATATATATATATATATAATATACCAAGTTGCTAATGAAAAAATTTGGATGAAAAATTTTATTAGATATATATATATATATATATATCAATTATATATAGTTGAGATTTATATTAAACATATATCTAGAAAACTATATATTTTTTTTATATAGTTTAAATTCAAATATATATATAGTTATGATTTATGAAAACTATATATATAGTTATGATTAAATATATATATCTATATATAGATGAGATATATATATATATATATCATATTGCTAAGGGAAAATTTTGATTAAATAATGGCATAAACATTAAGAAAAAAATAGAAAATATTGTCCAACAGACCGAATAAATCTTAAAAATGCTAGGAATATATTTTGTGTCTTTCAGAAATTTATTTTCCTTTTAGCAAAAGAATGACCTCAAGTGAAGGAACGACTTCCCGTAGTAGGGAACCAATTCCCACTAGAAAACAGTGAGCCACTTCTTCTACAACTTGATGAAATCCTTCTACGGAGCCATGAATTGCGTGAGACTCCAAGAAGATGAGATCAACCCTGTTTTGGAGACAACAGTCAAGGGAACAAAGATTTCTATCATCGTCGACATTATTTCACAACTTATGGAGATTTCAATTGAAGATAGAATCATTGATCCACACGGACCCCAGACAGTTGTAGAGATCGCAGAGGCCAATGAACAGTTGTTCAATTCTCTCACCAAAGAGTCGTACACACAATCAACGTACACCAACCTCCCAAACAACCTCCTCAAACCATCTCTTGTCGGACTTGGAAAGATCGTATTCGGAAACATCTTGCCAGAAAGGGGGACTAGAGGCACTATGTCAAGGGCTCAACTTCTTGTGTTATATTGCATAGAGAAGAAAATTAAGGTCTCCCTACCTCACATCATCATCCAACAAATGTTGAGAGTCATTCAAAACCCTTTGAGAAAGGATCTCCACGGCTACGGAGTCTTGATCATGAGAATGCTATATGAGGCAACCATCAACACTTTTGATAAGTCTTCGAAGCAGATTACTGAGGCGGTTACAACATCCTCTATCTTCAAGACATATGTCACAAGTGGAGGGGTAACTAATGAGGAAGTATTCGGCGCGACTTTTAATGGCGAAAGAATGAGAGTTGAATATGGACGTTGTTACCGAAAGAGTCGACGCAAGATTCTTGTTAGGGAAGTACCAAATAATGAGCCAAACCAGAACCATACATCAAACCCAGCCTCGAATGATGATCCAATCGAGCACCTATTCACGGATGAAGATTTATTTGCCAACCTAAATCAATCTCAACCAAATCAAGATAGACAAAGTGCTTAAGCAAATCCACCAACCTGGAACGTGCCAACTCAAGGCAACACTTGGTACCAAAGGTTTCCAACTCCTGAGGTACCGTATCAGCCAGTTCCACAAGTTCCTATGAACCAACAACAACAGAATTGGGCGGCACCAAATTATGGAATACAAGACATCCCAATGAACCCATTATTTCAAGCCTTTTCAACCAAAGCATATCCAAATGTCCAAGGGGTTCCAGTTAAGGGATCCCCGTACAACCAATACTTTCCACCAATGCCTACGGCCTACCCTCCACCTATGGGACAATCGACCCATCAACCATCGATGGGACAATCGACTTACCCATTTGAATAGTTAAATGTGATCATATCCAGTATTGCTGAGATCAAAGAGACTCATAATGATATGTTAACACGTATGCAAAACTTCAAAGAACAACGAGCAAATTCTCAACCTTCTTGTAGTAGTCGTTCTGTACCTAGCAGGAGGTCTAGGAGGAACGGTAGTAGGCAGGAAAATCAAGATTGATTACTGGCATTGTAAACTTTTCTTTTATATATGAATGAGAATGTTTTGTTTAAGACTATCTTTGGTGGGCCTACTTACAACCATTCTTTCTTTTGTATCACTAACTTTGGAGTGGTATGGAACACAATAAAATTGGAGGATACTAAACAAATTTTGGAAGTAAGAAAACCCACGACCTTGTATGAAAAGAAACATTTCGAGAAAGTTGCGTTACTAATATTATCACTAAGTTTAAATGGTATGGGACAAGTACAATTGGACGATACTATTAGTGAACTACTGTTCAGCCGATGTTTTATAGAGACCGTGTTCATACAACTTAACTTGTTTAACACCCTTATTACCAAAGTCATGTAGTATGGGACACACGAACTTGGATAATAATCGAAAAGACTAAGGGTAAGAGTTTGAATGCATAAGATTGTGATAGAAAGTTAGTTCAGGATATTTACCGAGGCAAATCTTATAATTCTTATGACTCGTATGGATTTTCAATGAAATATATATGTATGTTCACAAAAACAAGAACCAAATCATTTGAAATACTTGCAAAGTTTTATACTTATTATATAAACATTCTAACCTTGTTTTACACCATGGCCAAACATACGAGGCACATAAGATTTTTTGATTCCTCAACAAAAACCTTACACTATACTTAGAAAAATAGGTGGTTTATATATTGTAGTACTCTCAAAATTTTTGCTGAGCATACCATAACATTATACTTGGCTACAGTTCCTAAATCGTGGTTTTATTTTCTCTTTGCCAGTGAGAAAATGCAAACCAGGAAGAGAGGAAGGTCACGTACTGTCCGTCCAACAGAGGAGGCACCTCCTTAGATTCAGAATCGGGAACCGCTGCCTCCGACGACAGCACAAGCCACACCAGACACTGCCACCACATCAGGGCAGGCAGTGCCACCCCAACCCGCACCCTTTGCCATGCCTTCGAGCATGGAAGCCTTTTTCGCCGGATTTATTGAGATCTGGGTCGGAGACTCGATCTTGTCCTCAGTAACTTTAAATAGTGAACTGGAGGCAGCGAGCTGCTCTAGGCGATTGGTATTTATGCAGACCTCGTGTCTCACCTCTCAACTAAAGACTGATCTGGTTGGTCAACGAGAACCCGGCTATTCTCGGGGAGGGACATCTGTATGTGAACTCAGGCGATGTACAGTCATTAAACCATTACGAGACGGTGTCATGCATACATACATATTGATTGATTATGATGCTCTCATGTGTATTTAAGATATTTGATTATGAAGTATGCTTTATTAATTGTTATACTCACGAACAATGTTACCCACTGAGCGCGTTAAACTCACTCCATTATTATCAAAATCTTCACAGGAAATAGGGTGGACTGGGTGCAGGTATTTGGGCCCACATTTTGTACCCTTTGTATTATTCATTGGGGGTTTTTGGGAGGATGTTCCCTTAACCATTTCATGTACAAAAATATTCTAAAATTAATGAAATCGAACTTGTACTGTATTGTATTTCTGCTGCGTACGCTACTGCCATTGTGATAATTGTAAATGCGCCCCCCGTCCGCGAGTGCATAGCCGATTTAGGCACGTCCGGGCAGTGTGTGACAAGTCAACCGAAGTCAACTGAAGATCAAAGCACACGGATGCAACACTATTTATAATATTTGTTGTAGATCCTCTTAGGTTGTAGGTCTCTTCTATGTTTGATTAGCCACTTGGTTTCTTGATCATGTTTTCACAGAACCGCTTCATATTCGTTTTTCGGTTTACCAGTTTTATTATCTTTTCGGTTCATCACTCATGCAATCATAATAAAAAAAATGTTTTCTTATTATATTCATTTCAAAATGAACCTATTGCATGATTGTGAAAAACAATTTATCATATGTGTAACATTCAAGGAACTTACTCCTTCCCGAAGGAACTCACTCCTTGACTTGTTTTCTATGAAAATTCACTTTTCCAAATTTATTTCATGTTTTGATTCTTGTTCCGAGTTTGAATTCATTTATTTATCGACTATGGAACTTAGACATGATCAAGAATCACATTCTTGACCATGTACACGTTTCCCAAGAACGCGTGGAATGTTTTCCTCCTTTAAGAAATGCTCTCTAGCAAAGAAAACACTTCATTTTTATCTAAGGCATGATGTTCGCACTCTAGCAATGAGAAACGCATTCCATGCAAGGGAAAATAGTGCCCAAACCTCTCGGGTCGTGTGGAACACGTCCCGGCAGGTTTTCCATTTTACAGGTGTTTTTCTCTCGGGTCATGTAGAACACGTTCCAGCAGAGCAGAACTCGTTCCATCAAGAGGAGAATTTTTCTCTCTCTCATGGAACGCACTCCAACAAGCTGCAAAGCACTCCTACTGGGAATTTCCATTTTTGCACTTTTTTGAGTTTTAATCTCGAGCCATCATCTTAGGGCATTGATTTCTCTTAGTACATAATTGAATCATCTAATTTAGGTCATTCATGATAAGCTTAGGGTTTAATGATGGTTTTTTGTGACGCCTCGCTAAAGTACTAAGACAAAGTACCAAACATACGCCTAATTCCTTGATGAAATATGATACGTTAAACCCATAAGGACCCTAAATTATTGGTTTGACGATCAAATGAACCTTAAAATGATGTGTAAAGAACCAAATGTTAGTGTTACACACCATTCATGAAGTATTGGAACTCGAAAACATAAAAAATTCTGATAAAAAACCCTAATTCCTAGAAAAGACATAGAACATAGGAGTCAAACAAATCTTAAATTTAAGATGTTTGAAACCTTAGAAAATCCCATTTTGATCATCTAAGAAGAACCGAGACTCGAAAACGAAGAAAACAAAAAAACGGGGAAGGAATCAGACAAGAAAAGAAGGACACGCTCCTCCTTTCAAGGAATGCGTTCCTCTATTTCCGAGTTAAAGGAATGCGCTCTTTCATCTAAAAATCAAAAAAAAAAAAAAGACCCAAAACTCTCTCATTTTGGACATTTTAAATTTTGCGAAAAAGATATGGTTTTGGGTGCGATTTGGGGGTTCTCTTGGGAGGTTCAAGGGTGATCCAAAGTGACTTTTAAAGGTGTTTTGGAGCTTCCAAACATCAAATCCAAGGGATTGAAGGTATAAAATCTCTTACTTTGTGGTGATTTCTCTTTGGATTTTGGATTTCTTATTGAACAAGTTACTTTTCTCATGTTGAGTTTTTGAATCTATATGGATTTCTTAGGCCTCGAATGACGTTTTTGAAGTTGTTTTGATGATTTAAAAGTGGTTTGAGCAAGAATGGAAGGATTTATGGTGGTTTTGAGATTTATGGGAAATGGCTCATTCTTCAAGCAACCCATGAAGGTTTGAATGAATTTTTGGGAGTTTTGATTCTTTTATTACTTCTCTTCGGAGATTTCACCTTGATAGATGAAATCATGCTAAGAGAACTTGAATATATGATTAATGGTTGTTGAAATTGAATTTTTCTGAAATTAAAACCTTGGTCATATACAAAGGTTTTGGAAGACAAAACCCTTGAGATGTGATGAATAAATGATGGCCAATATTTCATTAATGATCTTGGGTGTGTGGAAAACACATAAACCCAAGGAAAATGTTAGGGAATCAATGAATGAAACCCCAACACTCTTTGTCTCTACAAGTGGGTGTAAGGAATCAACATTCATATATGTGTGTAAATGGGTTCCATTTAAATGATTCTTGAATGATAGTGAGAGATTGAAGTTGTTTATGAAGTTTTACATGGTTCTTGTTTAAGGAAAGCTAATTTTGGAATTAGGTGATGATGTATGGACTTAGAACCAAGGCTCATAATCTATGGGACTTGAACCACCCAACATGGCCAATGTTGGGTTATCAATGAAGGGTGTTGGAAGCCAAACCGTTGAAGGAAAGTTGAAGGTCCATAAATGTTTAAGGACCGGTAAATGAGATTAGTGCAAGTAAATAAATTATGTTAAATATGTATGGTTAGATGAGCTAGGACCTAGTTTATGTATGCTAGGAAGTGAAGGAAACACCAAGTGAGGTGAAAGTTCCCAAGGCGAGGAACCAAGTAAGAACGGTATCACTATGAGTGGATTCCATTCTCCCATCTTATGCATATCATCATAAATTTGAAAACGGTTTTATCTCATGGATCATGTTTATCACATGTTATTGAACGATGTTAGTATAATGTGTAGTTAAAAAGGATCATGCTCAAGTATGACTATGATTTGCCATGCCATGCTGTAACATGCTTTATTTCACATGTTAGTAGTAAATGTATGTTATAATGGAAAATGTGTAAATTTACATAAAATAGATTAATTGTACATGATGTGGCATGTTGAAGACTAATATTTATATTCTTATGATAATTAATGCATGTCTTGAATTATTTGTCATTGTTCCAAAGTAGTTGAATGAATATTCATGCTTATGTCTACAATGCTTAAGAAGCATGCTTAGGGTTAAATACCATGTAATCTGTGTTTATTGACTCTTGACGTATGTTTTGTGTGTTGAATGATGCCATGTAAATATGCATAGTAGTCTATTCATTATAATGTGGATGCACATTGCATAGTATAGATCATGCATAAATCATTGGGTTGTTCCATGTGGTTGGTTGAGGGTAGTATGAAGGAAAATGTTGAATATATAAGAGAGGGCCCAAGGGAGAGGAGATGGTCTGTCACGACCCACTGTACATGACGTCATGGCCGGCACGGAACCCCCGGGTATACCTTCCGGCGATACACCCGGCCTCTCGCCAGCCTAACTTAAACACAAATCCCAAATACAAATGATCCTATATAACATTCATCCCAACATGATCAACAACAATAAATATTACATCTCCAAAAATACCAAATATAAAATTCCAAAAGTTCAAATAATATAAAACCATACACATCCCATCCCATCTATGTGTTAATTATACATATGTTAGGTGTTATCATGTACATAATATCAAAATACAAAAGTGTACAACACCTATGTCAACAAAATATTGAAAGGAATGCTCCGCAGTCAAGCCTTCCCTTTCCCCTTCCTATCAGAACCTGAAAGGATAAGGATGAGGTGTGAGCTACAACAAGCTCAGTGAATGTCTTCTACAAGTTGCTACATATATGTGCATTTATGTAAAACATGTCAAGATCATTAAAGTATTTGAAATAACATGAGATAACATGGTGATGAAACAAGATTACATACATGCTAATATAATGCATCATGTCATAACAAGACAATGCATACCATTTAAATAACATGAAATGCAATCCTAACACCGCCTAGGTAAGAATCAATTCGAGAACACGAGTGCGCGAAACCCATGCCCGAACGACCTCTTACCCATATTCTAATAGGAATTCTAAGGGCACGTCACCGATTTACAATTCTTTCCAAACCCTATTTCAGGTGTAGGTGAACCACGGCTGCGCTTACCCATAAAATCCTCTGCTAGGTCCACAACTGGTGATCTCTCTAGACTTACAAAACTTCCCTAAGAAAATCAAAACTAGAAGACACAACCAAATTGCTAACCTAATGGAATATGCTCAAATTCATTTCATGAACCAATTAAAACATGCATATGCCACTACAAGAAAAAAGACTTTCGGTCACGAGACCTTTAGTAGCGACTTTAATTTTTGCAAGTGTCACACCCCGCCCGGACGCGCCTAAACCTGCGGTACACTCTCGGACGGGGCGCGCATTTGGAACAATAACAATGGTAACAACAGAGTGCGCAACAGAAATACAGTATACACAGTACAAATCTGATTTCATTTAATTCAGAATACTTTTGTACATAAAATGGTCAAGGGAACATACTCCCAAAATCCCCAATGAATTAAACAAAGGGTATAAAATGTGGGCCCCATAACCTGCACCCAGTCCACCCTAATTTCCTGTGAAAGATTGGATAATAATGGAGTGAGCTTAACGCACTCAGTGGGTAAATAGTGCATGAGTATAACAATTAATAAAGCATACGTCAATATCAAATATCTTAAATACACATGTGTGCATCATAATCAATCAATATGTATGTATGCATGACACCGTCTCGTAATGGTTTGATGAACGTACATCGCCTGAATTCACGTACAGGAACGATGCTCTGGATTCATGTACTGATGTCCCTCCCCGGGTGTAGCCAAGTTCTCATGTACGTCCCTCTCCAGAGAAATGTAATGAATAGCGAGCAATGCTCCTAACTATTCTATGAGTCATAAATCATATACCTCCCTAGGTGGTGATATGTATGATGCCAATGCATGAACTAGTCTAGTCTAATGGTCTAGTCTTTTCTTGACATTTAGACTGACTTTGGCAACGTCTGGTGATCCTTATCAGGGTCGGTATCACGACGTGCAAGATTAGGACATTCAGTATTACTGTATAAGCTGATAGCTTTCAATAAGGCCAACTTGATCAGTCCCTAGTTGAGAGGTGAGACACAAGGTCTGCTTAAATACTAATCGCCTAGAGCAGCCCGCTGCCTCCCGTTCACTATTTAAAGTTACTGAGGACAAGACCGAGTCTAGTTGAGTCAGATTGACCACAAATCTGGCATTATAACAGTATAATACATGAATTCCAAGTGTACAGGCATAAGTACAACAGTATAAACATTATATGACATAATACAGTGTAAATGAACAGTAGACATAATAATAATTGAATGTAAACTTTAATAAAAGTTATAAAACACGCAAACCTATGTTTCGTTCCCCACCTTCAGATAAAAACTTCTTCTTTCAGATCTGGCGCTTTCCTTCGGACAGAACTTCGTTGCACCGCTTTCAGCTCTGGCGCTTTCCTCCGGACAGAACTTCGTTGCACCGCACCGAGAGTCTCGGACAGAGAGTCCCAAAAACTAAAAACTTAGAATGCGTGGAAAGGAGAAGAAAATCACAAGAGAAGGTGATTTGGTGTGAGGAATGAGAAATGATGAGGGTTCCTTATATAGAGATTTTTGCGCCTGAACAATTTGGCATGCGCCTGAACGTTCTGGCATGCGCCTGAACGTTCTGGCATGCGTCTGAACGTTCTGTTATGCGCCTGAACATTCTGGCTTTGCCCAAATAGTAAATTTTTTTTTTTTTTTTTGTGAAATACGGGGTATTACACTCTACCCCCCCTTAAAGGGATTTCGCCTTCGAAATCAAGTCAAGTAGTGATGAGGGTTATCTGCTTGAGAAGTAGGCCCAGGTTGCTAAGGAGGCCACTGTATGTGTGCATCACTATATCCATTGATATTAGTTTCAGACATCTGCGTAGTTATTGAAGTGAAACAATGTATCAAGATAGGTGTAAACAATATTTCATCCAGTGATTGATAAGTGAAAATAATACAATGTATCACATCATCAGTTGGTGCTAGAAAATAATTCAGGGTATTTCTGTTTAATTGTTGCTTCTAGTTCCCATGTTGCTTCCTCTATGCCGTGGTGATCCCAGAGTACTTTCACAAGTGGTATGCTACGTCGCCATAGTTCTTGAGTTTTTCTATCTAAAATCTGTATCGCTCTCTCTTTATACGTATGTCCTTCCTCAACCCGAACCTCTACTAAAGGGATGATATGCGAAGGATCAGGACGATACTTGCGAAGCATAGATACGTGAAAAACGTCATGAACTTTAGGCATGGACGATGGAAGGGACAGAACATAAGCAAGTTTGCCAATACGTTCAATTATCTGAAATGGACCGATATATTGCGGGGAGAGCTTGCCTTTGATCCCAAAGCATTTGACACCTCTTGTGGGCTGGACTTTCAGAAAAACAAAGTCCCCCTTATCAAATTCTAGATGTTGTCTCCGCTTGTCAGCATAGCTCTTCTGTCGACTTTGTGCAACACAAAGTCGTTCCTTTACTAGTGTGGTCTTCTCAGAAGTCTCTTGAACTAGTTCAGGGCCTAACTGCGGTCGGTCTGCCATATCTAACCAGCATACCGGAGATCTGCAAGGCCGACCATAGAGAGCCTCGTATGGTGCCATGCCGATACTAGTTTGGTAGCTGTTGTTGTATCCCAACTTAGCTAGATGCAAATACTTTGCCCATCCGTCATTAAAGTCCAAAATGCAGCATCGTAACATGTCTTCTAAGATTTGGATAAGCCGCTCTGACTGCCCATCAGTCTGAGGGTGGAAGGTTGTGCTCATAGTGATCTTAGAACCCATGCTACTCTGAAAGCTTTTCCAAAAGTTTGACGTGAATCGAGGGTCTCGATCAGAGACGATCGTGAGTGGTATGCCATGAAGGAGTACGATCAATCTTTCTTATAGTTCTGCAAGTTTGGCGGGATTATCCATGAACTTTATTGGCAAGAAGTGTGCAGACTTTGTAAGTCTGTCAATGATAACCCATATAGCATCTTGCCCTTTATTGTTGTGAGGTAAAGACGTGACAAAATCCATTGCGATGTTCTCTCATTTCCATTCTCCAATAGGTAACGGCTGGAGAAGTCCAGAGGGAAGTCTTCGTTCTGCCTTAACTTTCTGGCAAACGAGACATCGAGCAACGAAGTCTGCAATTTTCTTCTTCATTCCAAAAAACCAGAATTGTCGCTTGACATCCTTGTACATTTTGTCACCCCCAGAGACATTTTTTATAGAAAACGGTGTCGTCTCCAGAGACCGACCAATGAGGAAGGTCCTGGTCGCTGAGTAGAAGGTCTCGTTTCTCCATTAACATAGGGTCATTGGCTTGAGTGGCTGAAATCTTTCGAACGAGATTGATAATTGAGATAGGCCCTGTCCCAGGTATGAGATTGATCTCAAAATCGAATTCCCTAACTGGACGTAGACCAGGAAGGTCATTAAGAAAAACTGTTGGGAATTCAGATATGACTGGAACATCATGTACTTCTAGAGGGTATAGTGCTGGTGAGGTGTTTTCATTGCCTAGGGATAGAGCTCGAAGTTGTGCCTTGAGAAGGGCAACTGTTGATTTGTGTATCCATTGCCTCGTTCCCTGAAGCTTGACCAACTCTCCTGTAGGCAAGGTTAACTGAACTTGCTTCTTCATACATTCGATCTTTGCATTCAGTGGTGTTAACCAGTCCATGCCAAGGATGATGTCGAAGTCTTCAAAATCCATCACAAAAAGATCGGCATATATTATATGTTCTGACATTCGAAGCTCACATCGAGAACACTGCAAATTCACGTCAGTACCAGATCCGAACGGTGATGTGACATGGAGTGTGATGGTTGTGGGTTCAGGATGCAGGCCTAAATGTCTTACCAATGCCGATGATATAAAAGAATGCGTAGCACCTAAATCAAATAAAACATGCACCATTGTATTGAACAAAGAAAAGGTACCTTCAACTAC
Organism: Paratinospora sagittata; assembly: GCA_035771175.1. Taxonomy (NCBI): domain Eukaryota; kingdom Viridiplantae; phylum Streptophyta; class Magnoliopsida; order Ranunculales; family Menispermaceae; genus Paratinospora; species Paratinospora sagittata. Next base: position 15,295,021 of record CM069597.1, on the reverse strand, counting down.
ATTGTTGTTGGGGAGGGGATGTTGAGCGATGGCAAATGCTCGGCCCTGATTCCGTTGACCCTGGTTCTGTCGGGGTTGGGCACTAGCAGTAGGTGGTTCTTGTTGGAGCGGAACAACGGGAATAGGTTGCTGATGGTGCGGACAGACATATCTTACATGGCCCTTCTGGCCGCAGTTGAAACAAGTCGGCCTGTACTGCTGATTGTTTTGCTGGCCATTCTGATTATTCTGCTGGCCTTGTTGATTGTGGTGTCGACCACCACCTCTCCCATTACCGTTTTGACGGCCACCTCTTCCATAACGACCGCCACGGCCATGATTTCGAAAACCCTGATGGTGAGGGTTAGAAGGTTCAGCCGCAGGTGTTGTGGCCTCATTCTGCGAAACCGGGGCTGGGAGGGCTGGGTTTTGATTGTAGTAGGGCTTTTTCTTGTTGCCCTGTTGCAAGCCTTGTTGGGAAAACGTTGCAGGCCATTTGCCCTTATTCATTCGCTGTTCCCGTAAGATAGTCTCATGTTCAAAGCTCATGGCCCTGTCAACAACCTCCTTGTAAATTTTGAGATCCAAGATCGACAAGGCGTGTCGAATGTCATAGCGAAGACCATTATAAAATTTCTCAGTCTTATCTCGCTCCGTTGAGATGGTGGAGAGAGAGTAGACTGATAATTCTTTGAATTTTCCAACATATTCTCTGACGGTCATGGTGCCCTGATATAACTTAGCAAATTCCTGGCGCTTCTGCTTTGTCACCACGCTGGGAAAATACTCATCAATAAACATTGACTCAAACTGTTGCCAAGTCATATCTGCGATGTTGACCCTTGGGTCTTCTTTCACTGTGATCCACCCTGTGTTTGCTGCACCAACAAGTTGGTAGGTTGCTAGTGGAATTTTGCGAGTCTCATCGACTCCCATTGCATCAAGAGCCTTCTTTGACTCATCCAGCCACTTTTGCACCTCATCAGCCTCAATGGTGCCAGCGAAAGTAAGAGGTTGTAGCCGCTTGTATTTAGTAATCTAATCGGTTTGAGCTTCCGATCCAAACTTTACAGGTGCTTGAACCGTGGTAACCTGACTGGTCGCGGTCTCACGAACGGCAGTGTGAACAGTGACTTTTATTGCTTTAATAAACCCGGCGAAGAAGGTTTTCATGCTCGAAGGCATGGAAAAGGGTGCGGGTGGGGGTGGTATTGCCTGCCCAGATGTAGTGGCAGTGTCGGGTGTGGCCCGTGCTGTTGTCGGAGGCGGCGGTTCCTGAATCTCAGGAGGTGCCTCCACTGCTGGAAACAGTACGTGGCCTTCCTCTCTTCCTGGTTTGCATTTTCTCACTGGCAAGGAGAAAAATAAAACCAAGATTTAGGAGCTGTAGCCAAGTATAAGGTTATAGTATGCTCAGCAACAATTTCGAGAGTACTGCAATATTAAAATCACCTATTTTCTAAGTATAGTGTAAGGTTTTTGTTGAGGAATCAAAGAATCTTATATATCTCGTATGTTTGGCCATGGTGTAAAAACAAAGTTAGAATGTTTATATAATAAGTATAAAACTTTGTAAGTATTTAAAATGATTTGGTTATGGTTGTTTGTGAACATACATATACATTGAAAATCCATACGAGTCATAAGAATTCTAAGATTTGCCTCGGTAAATATCCTAATCTAACGTTCTATCGCAATCTTATGTATTCAGACGCTTACTCTTAGTCTTTTCGATTATTATCCAAGTTTATGTGTCCCATACCACATGAATTTAGTAATAAGGGTGTCAACCAAGTTAAGTTGTATGAACACGGTCTCTAAAAACATTCCCTGAATAGAAGTTCACTAATAGTATCGTCCAAATTTACTCGTCCCATACCGTGTAAACTTAGTGATAATATTAGTAATGCAACTTTCTCCAAATGTTTCTTTTCACACAAGGTCATGGGTTTTCTAACTTCCACATTTTATTTGGTATCCTCCAATTTTGTTGTGTCCCATTCCACTCCAAAGTTAGTGATACAAAAGAAGGAATGGTTGTAAGTCGGCCCACCAAAGATAGTCTTTAAACAAAACAATTTCATTCATATATATCAAAGAAAAGTTTACAATGCCAGTAATTAATTTTGACTTTCTTGCCTACGACCGCTCCTTCGAGATCTACTGCTACGTACAGAATGACTACTAACAGAAGGTTGAGAGTTTGCACGCTCTGTGTCGAAGTTTTGCAAGCGAGTTAATATAGTATTGTGGCTCTCTCTCAGTTCAGCAATAGTGGATGCCATTTCATCTAACCGTTCAAGTAGGTTAGTCGGTTGTCCCATTGGTGGTTGATGGGTCGTTTGTCACGTAGGTGAAAGGTAGGCCATAGACGTTGGGGGAAAGTATTGGTTCATAGGTGGAAGGTAGTTGTTTTGATTGTGCGGGGATCCCCTAACTGGAACCCCTTGGATATTTGGATTTGTTTGTGGTGAAAAAGTTTGAAACAATGGGCTTATTGGGATGTTTTGTCCTCCAAGATTTGGTGACGCCCAATATTGTTGTTGTTGGTTCACAGCAACTTGTGGAACTGGTTGATATTGTACCGTAGGAGTTGGAAATCTTTGGTACGAAGTGGTGCCTTGAGTGGGCACGTTCCAAGTTGGTGGATTTGCTGGCGTACCTTGTCTATCATGACTTTGTGTAGGTTGATTTAGTGTGGCATATAACTCTTCGTCAATGAGTGGTCGATCGGTTGGATCACTATTCGGGGCTGGGTCTGATGTAGGATTTGGATTTGAATCAATATTTGGGCCTTCTTGGACGGGCATCTTGCGTCGACTTTTGCGAAGGCAATGCCCATGCCGATCTCTCCTTCTTTCGGCATTTCTTATCGTCGTGTCGGATACATCTTCGTCAGTTACCCCTCCACTTGTGCCATTTGTCTTGAAGATAGAGGATGATGTAACTGGTGCAGTGATGAGCTTTGACGTTCCATCGAAAGTGGCGACGTTTGCCTCGGATAGTATCCTCATAATCAAGACTCTGTAGCCGAGGAATGTTTTTCTCAAATGGTGGTGTATCACCCTCAACATTTGTTGGATAATAATGTGAGGTAGGGAGACCATAATTTTCTTCTCCATGCAGTATAACATAAGAAGTTGAGCCCTTGACATAGTGCCTCTAGTCCCCATTTCTGGCAAGATGTTGCCGTATACAACCTTTCCGAGGCCGGCAAGAGATGGCTTAAGATGATTGTTTGGGAGGTTGGTGTATGTTGATTGAGTGTATGGCTCTTTGGCGAGGGAATTGAACTATTGTTCATTAGATTCTGCGATCTCTGCAACTGTCTGGGGTTCATGTGGATCAATAATTCTCTCCTCAATCGGAATCTCCAAAAGGCGAGCAATAATCTCGATATTGATAGGAATTTTCGTTCCCATGATTGTTGTCTCCAAATTAGGGCTGATCACATCTCCGTGAAGTCCTACGTAATTCATGGCTTCATAGAAAGATCTGACCAAGATGTAAGAGACTTGACCCTCGACTTTGGTTATATTTAACCAATCCAGTGTTGCGAGTTTGTCATGAAGGATTGGGCGGAGGCGGAGATCTCTATTGTCGATGCTCCTCATAGTCATAACCTCTCTTTTGGACAATTCTGTTAGTCTAGTGGGAATTGGTTCTCTGCTAGTGGAAGTTGTTCCTTCCCTTGAGGTCATTCTTTTGCTGAAAGGAAAATAAATTTGTGTGAAAGACAAAATATATTCCTAACATTTTTAAGATTTATGCCTTGTCTGCTAGACATTATTTTCGAGTTTTCTTTTGATGTTTATGCCATCATGAAAATTTCTTCATTAGTGATTTGATGCATATATGTCGTATTCACATATGAATGTATAGACATATTTAATCATGACTATATATAGTTTCCAAAAATCAACTATTTGAAATATGTATATATGTCGTATTCACATATGAATGTATAGACATATTTAATCATAACTATATATATAGTTTCCAAAAATCAACTATTTGAAATATGTATATATGTCGTATTCACATATGAATGTATAGACATATTTAATCATAACTATATATATAGTTTCCATAAATCAACTATATATATATATATTTGAAATTAAACTATATAAAAATCATATATAGTTGTTTTTAATCCAAATCTTAACTATATATATAATTCATATATATATATATATATATATAGTTCTAGATATATCAAATAAAAAAAATTTCAATTTTTTTTTTTTTAAATATATATTTTTTTTTATACATACCTCATATACACTAAGGTATATAGATATATATATTCAAGCATAACTACACATATAGTTTCTAATAAATCATGACTATATGTATATTTAAATCAAACGATATAAAAATCATATAGTTTTCTAGATATATATTTAATACAAATCTTAACTATATATAATTCATATATATATAGTTCTAAAGATATATATATATCTAGTGAAATTTTTCTTCTCCTAATTCGGTGGACTTGGGTGGGCCGTGGACCGTACTCTCAGATACCATTAAATGTCACACCCTGCCCGAACGCGCCTAAACCGGCGGTACACTCTCGGAAGGGGCGCGCATTTGGAACAATAACAATGGTAACAACAGAGTGCGCAGCGGAAATACAGTATACACAGTACAAATCTGATTTCATTTAATTCAGAATACTTTTGTACATAAAATGGTCAAGGGAACATACTCCCAAAATCCCCAATGAATTAAACAAAGGGTATAAAATGTGGGCCCCAAAACCTGCACCCAGTCCACCCTAATTTCCTGTGAAAGATTGAATAATAATGGAGTGAGCTTAACGCGCTCAGTGGGTAAATAGTGCATGAGTATAACAATTAATAAAGCATACGTCAATATCAAATATCTTAAATACACATGTGAGCATCATAATCAATCAATATGTATGTATGCATGACACCGTCTCGTAATGGTTTGATGAACGTACATCGCCTGAATTCACGTACAGGAACGATGCTCTGGATTCACGTACTGATGTCCCTCCCCGGGTGTAGCCGGGTTCTCATGTACGTCCCTCTCCAGAGAAATGTAATGAATAGCGAGCAATGCTCCTAACTATTCTATGAGTCATAAACCATATATGTCCCTAGGTGGTGATATGTATGATGCCAATGCATGAACTGGTCTATTCTACTGGTCTAGTCTTTTCTTGACATTTAGACTGACTTTAGCAACGTCTGATGATCCTTACCAGGGTCGGTATCACGACGTGCAAGATTAGGACATTCAGTATTACTGTATAAGCTAATAGCTTTCAATAAGACCAACTAGATCAGTCCCCAGTTGAGAGGTAAGACACAAGGTCTGCTTAAATACTAATCGCCTAGAGCAGCCCGCTGCCTCCCGTTTACTATTTAAAGTTACTGAGGACAAGACCAAGTCTAGTTGAGTCAGATTGACCACAAATCCGGCATTATAACAGTATAATACGTGAATTCCAAGTGTACAGGCATAAGTACAACCGTATAAACATTATATGACATAATGCAGTGTAAGTGAACAGTAAACATAATAATAATTGAATGTAAACTTTAATAAAAGTTATAAAACACGCAAACCTATGTTTCGTTCCCCACCTTCAGATAAAAACTTCTTCTTTCAGATCTGGCGCTTTCCTCCGGACAGAACTTTGTTGCACCGCGCCGAGAGTCTCGGACAGAGAGTCTCAAAAACTAAAAACTTAGAATGCGTGGAAAGGAGAAGAAAATCACAAGAGAAGGTGATTTGGTGTGAGGAATGAGAAATGAGGAGGGTTCCTTATATAGAGATTTTTGCGCCTGAACGTTTTGGCATGCGCCTGAACGTTCTGGCATGCATTGCGCCTGAACGTTTTGGCGTTGCCCAAATAGTAAATTAATTACTTTTTTTTGTGAAATACAGGGTATTACAGTAAGTAAAACAATTTTTTACTCACGATTTGTCAAAATCGTAAACAAAAGTCATCGTTAAAAGTTAATATTTACTTATGCGTTTGATGTCGTAAGTAAAACTATATTTATCGTAAGTAAAGATATTAAATTTCATCCCGCCCTTTTTATGTGCACATGGCGCGCTTAACTTTTTATCACTTACGAACGTCAAAAGTTTTAGTAGCGACTATGTCGTAACTAAAAGTAACTGAATAAAAAGAAAAATTAAAAATTAAAAATAAATAAATAAAAGTCAATATTTTGTATTACTTACAAATAAAGGGAGGCTTGTAACGAACGAAATCACTACTAATGCTAATTAACCCGCCAAACATTTCTGCACTCCACCAAAACCCTGTTCCATCTCTTTTGAAACACTAAATGCGAGTGGGTTTTCTCTTCTTTCCCTCTCATTCTTTCTGTTTGAGGCACCATTAGTGAAGAAGACGAGTAGGTTTTCTCTTCTTTTCTTCTCAATATTCTCTCTCGTTGAAGACGAGTTCTAAAGAAGACGAGTGGGTTTCATCTCTTCACCCACTCGTCTGTGCGCCGTTTGTGAAGAAGACGCGAAGAAGAGATATTGGGAAGAAATTTGCCATATCTCAACTTGATAGTTGAAGCGATTGGCAATGGTTGTGGATTCGCTAAGGTATCTTTGATTTGACTGTTTGTGAATCTGCTATTTCTTCAGTGCACGCATGAAATCTCAAATCAATGATTGATTCACAAGAGATTTTGAGGAATTTGTGTTTCTAATGGTTATTTCATGTTATTTTTTTTTTTTCAGATAAGATCAGAGCGGTTTGTTTTGGTTAATTTCAACCGGTTGATTATTCTATTATTTTGTTGCTCTGCTTTTTCTACTTTCTTCTGTGGAGTTAGAAGGTATCATCATATTTAGAAGATTTAAAGATTATGCAGGAATGAGAGTGTGTGGCATATATGTAACGAATGTTACAGTATATATGTAATTTTTTTGGTGTGCTTTTATTTGTTTCTCATTTTCAGTGTTTGGCTTTAAATCCCATGCTTGACGTTTATGTTTGAGTGTTTTTTCTGATGTTTTCCAAGTGAATGATTTCACTAGAATTGGGAAAAGCTCAGATTTCTAGGTTAGGGCTTATTACATTGGAGAAGGTCATTGTGGATAAAAGTGAAAGAGGTTATTGTAGGTGTAACCTTCTGATTGTGATTATCAAACTGAATCTAGAGCTGGCCAAGTCATTGAATTTTACATTAAAAAGAGCTTTTGAAACATACAAAGTGTGCAATCCTTGAAGATCTAGGTACTTTATAGAATGGTTTTGAATCAAACCTTTTGATTAATATTTATCAAAAAGTAAAATCTCTGCTGACCATTACGTTTGCTAGAGTTAGCAAGTTTTTTTAACAAACACAATCTTTATATTCTAAGTTATGAAATTCATGGACTGTTCCCCTTTCAAAAATGAAATAATGACATGTCTGCTTGCTCCTGGTCATATTGATGATTGGTATAGACTATAGAGAGAATGATTAGATAATTATTTTGATAAGGAAAATAATAACTATACAAATAATGATTGGTTCCATCGCACGACAATTTGCTCTAGTTAGAGTGAAAGAGTGGAAAGAGATACCTCCTTCTGAGAAGGAGCCCATGTATTATAGAGTCTTGGTAGGGTAATAATTTATTTCTATTAGGTTTATATTGATTAGTTCACATAATTAACACTTACAACTCTTATTGTCTTGTAGGAAAAATTCCAACTTGATTTGCAATTAAAATATGTTCGAGATACGATTGATTTACAAATGATTACTTCTTATCGAACATAGAGAAGCTAACTTCATCGTCACTTTAAGTCTGTAGGTAGGAGGGATAGCTAACATAGAGGCTGCGAAAGGAAAATGGCCAACTTCAATTGATTCAGCAGATGATTGGAAATGGCTTTGTGATTATTTTGCATCTGAATCATTTTAGGTATATTGGATATCTATTATTTTAAATCCTTAATCATATATGTATCTTATGAGAATGGTTAAGATTCATATATTCTTTGACTTTTATAGTTGTGATTGAATGGTTGATCCTATGGTTCTGAATTTGTAAGTTCAATTTTACATTGTGATTGAATGATTGATCTTTTCCTTCCGTTATTGGTTATAATAGTTTCTAGCTTAATAATTAATTTTGAGCCAAATTAGGTTAACATGTTATTTAGAAGGGCTTATTCCAATATACACTTGATTACTTCAAAAATTATTAGAGGAGTAGCATGGTGCACCTTAGCTGTAACAGAAAAAAAAAAAAAAGGTTAAGGCTATAGTTGTAGTTATATTTTCATATTCAATTATAATTGAGGTTCGTTTTGATTTAATACCATAGTTCAATAGTTGGCGAACTGGCCATAATATTTTGACTTTTGCATCCAAAAGTAGACCAAAATGTTCCTTCTTTTTTATATTTGTTAAGTACTTGTCAAGAAGGCGTCTATGTTCCAGACAATTTAAAGGCCAAAACAATTGTTTTAGCATAAAAAAAATGTCAAAATTGTAAAGGATATGGTTGTTACTTTTTTAGTTGAAGAAGCTTTTCTAAAAAGTTGAAATTGTCTAGGTTGAATATTATTTATGTTGTCATTTTAGAGGTTGATAAAACACTCAAAAGTACCCTTAAATTATACCTCTGATCATGTGTATTATATATATATAATCTACAAACTAGATCTTTTAGTCTTGGAAGGGGGAAAAGAAAATATAATATAGTGATGCAACTAAGAAACTGTTAGTAAGATTTATATAATGGATTCACCTACAAAAATTTGTTTAGGAATTTGGTGCATAATCTTTACCCAGTCTCCCATGCTGAATCTAAATTTATTGATTTTGCTTCAGATATCATTGGCTACCAGTCCTTAAAACTTATGCTAGTTCTTAGACACCATAAGATGGGAAATAAACATCTATTGCAGGAGTGCATGAATATTGTTTTATGTTCTTGTCTGCAAGTTTTATTGAGCTACATGATATGATATCAGAGCTACTTCTGCACCATTATTAATGTAGTTGTATAGAAATGTTCGTTTCAAAGGGGTAAGGGTTGTTAAGTTTGGTCTAATAATGTCAAATGTGCACAAGCACAAGGCCTAATTTATGGTTTCAAAACTAAGGGATTATCTATCATGTCTGCTTAATTTTTTTTCAGTTTCTTCCTTTGCCTCTTCTATTTATCTACTTTTTGAGATCTAGGAGTTACATGAAACTGCTCTGTTTACTGGAAGAAATAAAGTGATTGTTCTTCTCTTCCTTATATAATGAATCATTGAACTTACTTATGATTAAAATTAAATCACTTTTACATCAAGAATGTAATGGTTATGGTGTTGAAACTTGGGCAGATTTTTGCCCAGTTGCCAATCAAAGGCATGACTTTTCTATGATTACATTAATTTTATGGTTGAATTAAAAACAATTGATTGATTTGTTTTTGTATTCTATGTTTTGGCATGATAAAATAAATCAATGGAATTGATTTGGATATGAGGATATATCTTATAGGTTGGATGTTCATTAGGCATATATTTTACAGGTTTTCAAAAACCTTTTTGCTGAAAATACAAAGGAGACTCTCTCAGTTTTTTTTTGTTGAAAGCCTAGAGATTAATTCATTGATAAAAATATTTATTTGTCTTATTATTTATGTTATTGATTAATTTGGTGTGATTTGTACTAACAAATTGTGCATTTTGTAGAAAACATCAGCTACTAATTCAAGAAATAGATCAAAGAGGGAATGGATGCAAACTAATGGTCATTCTCTATGCCCAAACACCATTGGCGCCAACACGATAATATATTCTCGTCGATTGGAGGAATTGAAATGTTTAAGAAGATACATTGCGACTCAAAACAACATTGGCTAAATACAGAGGCCGAAAGTGTTTATGTAAGTCTTTAAATGAGTTTTTAGATTGATTAATTTTATTTTTTAAATTTGTACCTTATATTTATTTATTTATTTGCAGTTAGAAATGGTAGATATAAGATTTGAAAATCAATGGCCTCCAACTGAAGATAAAGTGAACATGCCATATATCACATACTTTCAAATTATGGAACGTGTTCTTGGTTATGGCTCCGATTATCAAAAGGGATGGGCTATGAAGGCAAAAGGCTTATCAAAAGAGATGTCACGAGCTTCCTCAAGAACACATGGATCTTCATGCGGTGGTCAGAACAACACAGAAATTGAGAGTTTAGTGGCAAAACTAATAGATAGGGTCACAAATAATGAGGATGATGTTCGTCAGATCAAAGAGACTATCTTGCCACCATCATCATCTACTTCTACAGAGACCACATCTTAGTTATCTTTCGCTTGCATGATAGTCATGTTTCTATATTTTGTTACTTTTGTAAATTTTGCCTTGTGCAAATTTTAATTTTTGTATGCATACTAGGACTTTATGGTTGTAGAAATTATAGATTTGATAAATGAAAATCTTCATTCCTTCTAGTGTTAAATTTTATTATTTGTAAAAATTAAAATTCCAAAAATATTACAAAAAAATGTTTTTATTAGCTACTTTGTTATTTTGTAGCTTTGTATAACATTTAGTAATGAATTTGTTACATTTACTTACGAATTTCATTGTAAGTAAAAGGTTAGATTTGTTGCAATTTGTGTCAACCTTTAGTTGTGAAATAAACGTTTTACTTACGAAAATGGAATCGTAAGTAAAAATGATATTTTTACTCATGGAACTATGCCGTGACTAAAACCTTTACTTACGGTATTTTCCTCACGAAATTGCATTTGTAAGAATAAGCCTAAACATCGTAAGCAATACTTTTACTTACGAATTATGAACTTTTACTTATGAAAAAATTTCGCTACTGAAAGTATTTTTTCTTGTAGTGTGCCATATCCATATATATATCAATTTGACACAAGTTATATAATACAATGCCATGTATATGAAAACCAATCCAATTTCCAATCCACAAGCGAGTACTAGTAAGATCACAAATCACCTCACGTACTCCGACTTCCAACTAGCCCACTTGGGTTACTCAAATCAATTAGAATTCCTACATAATAGACATGGTTCATACAATACTAAAATCAGTCAAAGTATGCTAATAACCATGTTTAAACCCAATATCAAAGTCAACTAATGATTCTAGAATGGTTAACCCATGAGCCAAATCTCTATTGTCCAATTTAACCCATTAACATCAAATTAAACTATACATAACCCAAATTGAATGTCATAGGTCGATCCCCTTGATCTCAAACACTATAATACAAAGCATTCAATCATATTAGGGGTTAATTTGACTATTCATCAAGTCAATTTCATCAATTGACTAAGTCTTGGTCAAAATCCTCAATTTGGGCAATACATAGCCTAAGGTCAAATTAAACTAAGTCTTTCAGTTTTAACACAAGTCCAAACATTCTAAACCCATAACTCTATCCAATTTGGGTTCAATTAAACAATCCCCAAGTCAATTTTATCAATTGACTTGATTTGGGTCAAAAGCCCCAATTTCTTGGAAATCCCCAAATCACATGAAAATTGTCAATTTACATGGTCTAAGCCAAAATTACTCTACAATAGGGTTTCCTCTACTCAAGATCAGTAAATTAGAGTGTCATACAACCATATTTATTCATCAATTTCATCTAAATCACAAGAAATTTGAATAGGGAACCCTAGGTCAAAATTCTAATTTATGTCAAGTCTATGAAAGCCCTCCAATTTCTTGTTAGAAATTGGGGGTTTAACTATTTTTAGACTCCCAATGCCTTCTAGATTAACATATCCTAATCTCAAAACCTAAGTCCAACATTTGATTTCTTACCTCTCCCTTAAGTTTCGGGATGTAAGAGTAAAAAACACTCATTATATGTTGGTTGAGGTTAGGAAAGGTCATTAGTATGAAAAACAAGCATAAATCAACCCATACATGAAAACCCTAGACCAATAACCCTAGAATTCAGGATTCATAGAAACCCTAGGTTGAAAAATCAGTTCTCATGCATGTAGGAAAGTCACGGAAGGAAGAAAATGAGAAAGAAATGGGGGAAGAATGGTTACCTTGGGTGATTCTTGAGCACAAATCACCAAAACCGCTCTTTTTTCCTCCCTTTTCTCCTCTCCTCCTTCTTCAAACACTCTTAGACTCTTTGAAAGTGAAAACAATGAACAAGTGAGTCCAAAAATCGTGGAAGTTGCTTTTATATAAAAAAAAATTGGGCCCACACTTAAAAATACACTTAATAAATAGAAGGAACAGTTTCCTACTGAATTTACTTTCACTTAGATACTCAATTTCTTGAAAATGGCTGTTCAATTTAACATCTTAACCATTCAAACGTTTTATGAGTCAGGTACCAACATTCTGGTAAACTTTCAGATCAATCCAATGGTGGGATTTTGAGTTCCAACCATTTGATCAAACTTCTACAAGAAAATCCATAAATTCGTGAAACAGTGTTTGGAGCCTTATAACTAACAGTAGACAACTCCGATAAAGATAGTCACCATTATAATGAAGACCTATCAGAGAATAATAAGCTAATAAAATTTTAGCTCAATCGGAACACAGATCTAGGAGATCAATCCATTGATGTAATCGGTAACAAAAATTTCTTCCTCCACGGAGCAAGCTCCATTGATCCAAAACACCATTTTCGACATGTTTCGACGTCGAACGAGTCTTCGATCATTCTGAAACTTCATGCAAAGACACTCGAGCATCATATACGTATACGTACACATATACGGGTACTCTAAGGGTCAAAATAACATCATCCTAAGGTACGGGCGTTACATGGCCTCACGGTAGAAACTGTCACACCTGGGTTGCACACAGTGCCCCCCTACCCAGGGTGATGAGTACCCCCGCAGAGCATACTCCAGCCATTATGGAACCATAATATTGTCCCATCCCAGTACACAGCCCACTCAACAGTGTCTAGTACCCCCGGGATCATTTGTCCACTGTTTTTCATGAATAGTATAGGGCCTCCCCAGGATTCGAACCTCAAACCTCATATAGGTTGATTTCGCAATCCGAGTAGCGACTGAACCAATGTGTTATATATACAATTACTAGGTGTTATCATGTACATAATTATCAAAATACAAAACTAAATGTACAACACCTACATGAAACAAAAACAAGGGACGCTCCGCAGTCAAGCTTTCCCTTTTCCTTTTCTATCAGATCCTGAAAGAAGATGGTGAGGTGTGAGCTACGGCAAGCTCAGTAAATGTTATTTACAAGTGGCATATACGTGCATTTTTAAAACATGGTAAGATCATAAAACAGTTGAAATATCATGATGATGAAATAGATTACATACATGCTAACATAATGGATCAAGTAATACATAAGACGATGCATAACATTTGTAGTCATGCTCATGCAATCCTAACACCTCCTGAGAACGGGGGTTCAAGGCTGGTGCGCTACACACAGTACCTGAACACTCACACAATACTCGTATCCTAATAGAATTTCTGGGGTTGTGCAGCATGTAAGATTAGCCTAAACTAACCTACCCATACACAAGCCATAAAACCCTCTGCCAGGTACACAACTGGGATCGCCGCTAGACTTACGAGAAATCCCAAAAAGAGGAAATTCCAACTAGGAGCCTCAACCCAAATTGTCATCCCAATGAATTATGCTCAAATGTATTTTATGGAATATTAAAACATGCATACCATCGTACATAAGCATTTAAAACATTTCTATACTATAATGTCACATATAAATAATCCAAAAATAAAAGAACACTCACTCTTGACTCGCTAAGTCTAGCCAATCCAATCGCCAAAACTCTCCAATTGACTAAACAGGTTCAAGATCAATCACAAGACCTGGAAATAACATGGTTCACACAATTGAAAATCAGTCATAAAATGTGTCAAAACCCCATGTTCAAACCCAATCTAAAGTCAATTAGATTCTAAATTGATTACCCCCTTGAGCCAATTTCCATATTACCCAACTTAATCATTTAAGCTTGACCTAAATTGAATATAATAGGGTGATCCCATGATCCAACCACTAATATATATGAAATTCAATTATAATTAGGGTCAATTAGACTATACATCAAGTCAATTTCATCAATTGACTAAGTCTTGATCAAAACCCCCAATTAGGCCAATATAAAACATAAGGTCAAAATGAACTAAGTCATATCAATTTAACATCGGTTCTAACATTTTAAACCCATGATTCTACTCAATTTGGGTCCAATTAAACAATTCCAAAGGCAATTTCATAAAATTACTTTGCTTTGGGTGAAAAGTCTCAATTTGGGCAAAATCCCCAAATTACATGCAAAATTGCCAAAGTACATGAAAAATGCCAAATACTTAGCCTAGATCAAAATTAGTCAACCTTAGGGTGTCCATTATGAGAACCCACTGAATTTAATCATCAAACAACCCTAATCATGTCCAATTAGACCTACATTGGATAATTTTCCAGATTTATATCAAGAGCATCAAAAGCCCCAAATCTAGAAATTTTCGTACATAGGCCATATTGCCAATTTTACACTAGGCCACCATGTTCAGCCATGAATTTTACTGATCTTGGAACATGGAATCATCCACAATGGCCACTAGGTCAACATAGTTGACATGCAAAGATTTTGAAAAAGTCTAAGGTCATAAACTAAGTATAGGTCATTTGAACTAACCCTTCCAATTTCTTGCTAGAAATTGGGGGTTTCCACCATTAGTGTACTCCTAACACTCTCTAATCACACATATGTGACATGCAAGACTCAACTCCAACTTTGGTCTTCCACCCATCCAAGGTTCATCACAATGCATGCATCAAAATGAAACCCTGATGCTCAAAATAAAGCTATCATGCAACTAGTAGAGAAATTCAAGGAAGAAATGGAGGAAAAATGCAAACCTTAGTTGTTCTTGAGCAAAAAACCACCAAACCCTAATTTTCCTCTCCTTTTCTCCTCTCCAGCTCCTCTCTCTCTTTTCTGGTTGAGAAATGAGCAAATGAGCCTAAAATTACGTTTTGGTTGCTTAAATAGACAAGCTTGGGCCCACAACTAAAAGTTGCCACAAACTATCAAGAACTCAGTTTTCGTGTTACGATACTTGCATTTAGATAGTCAATTTCTTGCACAATACCCACCAATTTAACATCTTAACCATTCACAAGTTGCATGAGTCAGTTAACAATATTATGGTAAACGTTCAACTCCATCCAACAGTGGGATTGCGAGTTCTAACTGTTTGATCAAATTTGCATAAGAAAATCTGAAAATCCGTGAAACAGTGTTTGGAGTCTTATAACTCATAGTAGGTAACTCTGATCAAGATCTTTATCGTTAATAATGAAGATCTATCATATAAGAATGAGCTGAAAAAATTTCAGGTCATTGGGACCACGGATCTTGGAGATTAAACCATTGATGTAATTTGTGACAGAAATTTTTTCCTCCATGGAGAGAGCTCCAGTGGATTCAAAACACTGTTCTCGACATGTTTTGACGTCGAACGGGTCTCCGATGGTTCCGAAGCTTCATCCGCACTCTTTATGACCTAAAATCATGCAAAGACACTCGAACTTACGTGCTTCAAGCATCAAAATATATATACACATACGTATATGAATACGTATACGGGTACTCTGTGGGTACACTATGGGTCAAAATGAATTTACCTAAAGGTACAGGGGCTACAACTCTCCCCAACTTAAGAATATTTTTGTCCTTAAAAAATAAAAGCAAGAGAACTAACCTCAATCAATAAGAAGGTCGGGGAATTGCTCCCTTATCTTGTCCTCGCGCTCCCAGGTTTGCTCTTCATTATCGTGGAATTGCCATCTGACTCGCACAAGCGGGATTTCCTTATTTCTCAATTTCTGAACCCTACGAGCCACAATCCGAATAGGCAACTCCTCATAAGTCGTATCCTCCCCAACTTGCAGATGACTCACATCAAGCACATGAGCTGGATCGGGATAAGACTCCTTCAATGGATCCTCATTAAACTTCCTCAACATCGATACGTGGAATAAATCATGAACACCCTCGAGCTGAGAAGGTAGAGCCAACCTGTACGCTACTGGTCCAATCCTCTCAACAATCCGGAATGGCCCAATAAACCTAGGGGCAAGTTTCCCACTGACACCGAACCTCATCTGATCTTTGAGTGGCGAGACCTTAAGCAAAACTAGATCTCCCACTACAAACTCTAACGGCCAATGTCGGTTATCAAAATAACTTTTTTGCCTGTCCTGAGCTGACTTCAGCCTCTGCCGAATCAGCTTGACTTTCTCAGTCTGCTCAACAATTGCATCAGGGCCCCATAACTGTGTATCACCCACCTCGTACAAACAAGCTGGAGATCTACAGGGTCTTCCATACAAAGCCTCATACGGTGCCATACCGATGCTAGCCTGATAACTGTTGTTGTAAGCAAATTCACATAAGGGCAAATGCTCACCCCAACCACCACCGAACTCTAAAATTCAAGATCTGAGCATATCCTCCAGCATCTGAATCACTCTCTCGGACTGACCGTCCGTCTAAGGATGAAATGTTGTACTGAGTCGGAGGCGGGTCCCAAATCAAGTCTGCAAGACCTGCCAAAACCTCGATGTAAATTGTGGATCTCGATCTGATACGATAGACAAGGGCACTCCATGCAATCATACGATCTCTCTCACATATAATTTGCTCAGTCTATCCACAGAGTTCCTGGCGCTCATAGCAAGGAAGTGCGCACTCTTGGTCAATCTATCGACCACAACCCAAATGGCATCAAATCTGCCCTGAGATCTCGACAATCCCATGACGAAATCCATCGTGATGTGTTCCCATTTCCACTCGGGTATGGGCAATGGTTGCATCTGACCTCCAGGCTTTCGGTGTTCAGCCTTAACCTGCTGGCACACCTCACATCTTTGCACATACTCAGCAATACTCTTCTTCATCCCGTGCCACCATACATATCTCTTCATATCATGGTACATCTTGGTAGCCCCTGGATGAACAGTATACTGAGACCTATGAGCCTCTCGAAGTATCTCAGCATGCAACTCAGCATCATATGGGATCCATAGTCTCCCTCTATACCGCAAGACTTCATCTGGACCAATCTGCCAATCGGCCTGGTCAACATTATCTGCATATCCACGGTACGTGTCATAATCTGGACAATGTTCCTATAAATATCTAACCCGCGAAATATGGGCATCCGCATGTTGCACGTGCATCTGAACACATATCTCAGTAAGTGGTGCGTTCAAGAGTATACTCATCATAGTCACTCTCTTAAGTAAATGCCACTGCTGGGCCATCTGAAAAGCAACCACCTGAGTCCCTACTCGCCTACGGCTCAAAGCATCAGCCACAACATTGGCTTTGCCAGGATGATATTCCAAAGAGAAATCATAATCCTTTAGTAACTCGAGCCATCTCCTCTGCCGCATATTCAGCTCCTTCTGATCAAAGAGGTACTTCAAACTCTTGTGATCAGAAAACAAAGTGAACCTCTCACCATAAAGGTAGTGCCTTCATAGCTTCAGTGCAAATACAATAGCGGCAAACTCCAAATCATGCACAGGGTAGTTGTGCTCATGCACCTTAAGCTGTCTAGATGCATATGCAACCACTCGACCCTCCTGCATCAGTACTCATCCCAGACCTGAGAGTGATGCATCAGTATAAATCACCAACTCTTTCCCAGGCTCTTAAAGAATCAACACTGGAGCTGTAGTCAACCTCTTTTTCAACTCACTGAAAGCTCTCTCACAGGCATCCGACCACGTGAAGGCCACGTTTTTCTGAGTCAGCTTAGTCATCGACGCGGATATCGTGGAAAAGTCCTTCACGAACTTCCTGTAATAGCCAGCCAAACCTAGAAAGCTACGAATCTTGGTCACTGTGGTAGGTCTTGGCCAATCAATAATTGCCTCAACCTTAGCAGAATCAACAGAAATACCCTCTGCACTAACCACATGACCCAAGAATTTCACCTCAGTCATCTAGAAATCACACTTGCTTAGCTTGGCATACAGCCTATGCTCCAACAATGTCTGCAAGGTAACTCTAAGATGACGTTCATGATCCTCTCTTGTCTTAGAATAAACTAGGATATCATCGATGAAGACTATAATGAACTGGTCAAGGTACGGCCTGAACACTCTCTGCATCAGATCCATGAACATAACTGGTGCATTAGTCAACCCAAAGGGCATTACTAGAAACTCATAATGTCCATACCTCGTTCGAAAAGCAGTATTCGACACATCCTCATTTCTCATCCTCAACTGATGGTACCCAGACCTCAAGTCAATCTTCGAAAAGAACTTGGGCCCCAATCAGTTGGTCAAACAAGTCATCAATACGAGGAAGTGGATATTTGTTCTTCACAGTCACCTTATTCAGTTGACGGTAGTCTATACACAAACGAAGACTCTCATCTTTCTTCTTGATGAATACCATAGGTGCTCCCCAAGGTGACATGCTAGGGGAAATAAATCCCTTGTCCATCAGCTCATCAAGTTGGGCTCTGAGTTCATTCAGCTCTTTTGGTGCCATACGATACGGCGGAATGGAAATGGGTTTAGTGTCAGGCATCAGCTCAATGATAAAGTCTACCTCTCGCCTAGGCGGCAAGCCAGGTAACTCATCAGGAAAAACCTTTGGGTACTCACAGACTACAGGAATGTCTGCTAGTTGAATACTCTGACCCACATCATCCACTAGCATCAAACTCGCCATCGTAGCAACCTCATCATCAGTGGCTAATCTACCCTGGGTAGGTGGTCTCGATGCAGTCCTGCCTCGAAAGACAAAGGCTGGCTCTATGGGTATCTGAAAGATAACCCTCTTGCCGAAGCAATCAATGTGAGCGTGATACGCTGCCAGCCAATCCATACCCAAAATGGCATCAAACTCTAGGTACTCTAAGACTCTAAGGTCGACAGACATCTCATGGTCCTCGAGTCTCACAATGCATCCACACATACCATATTAGGGTAAACTCTCTCACCGGCCGCCGTACTCAAAATCAACGGCGTACTAGTCCTAACAGTAGACAATCTCAATCTATCTACTACACCACCAGAAATAAATGACAGAGTAGAACCAGCATCAATCAAGACATGCATCAAAGAATTGCAAATGTTGATTGTACCTTCTATTAGTTGCTTGCTAGCCTCAGGATCTGCCTGCGTAACAGCTCTTGCCTGCTCTTTGGTAGGTGTAGCTATAGGTCAAAACTGACCAAAAGGCATCCTCTGTGGACATTGGTTCCTCTTATGCCCTGGAATCTCGTAACCATAACACACAATCGGCCTCGGTACTCTAGGTGCAGAAGATACAACCTGCGACTCGGCCCCGGTTGTCTGCTGTCCACCAGACTTGACAAAACTCTGTTGCTGCTGCTACGATCAACTAGAGATCTGAACATTCTAGCCCGCAGCTGGTCGTACCACTGATACTGGAGCGGAGGCTATAGATGCCTCATATCCACTGCCGCTGAATCTAGTCGTCTTATTATGTCGGCCTCTCCTGCCACTGAAATCTTGTGCCTCTGACCCTGCCTACTGAGTCTGAACTGTAGGAGCTGCTGGTGCTTGGACTGCTGCAGGTAATCTCATCCGAGAATTGGCCTCTGCGGCCTGCCCCATAGCCTACGCATATGTCTGCACGCCAGCCAGTGCCAAACCCTGACGGATACGGTCTCAAAAACCATCCCTGTATCCTTTGCATCCTCAGCTCATCGGTAGAAACCATCTCTGGAGCGAAAACTACCAACCTGTTGAACTCTTGCTCGTACTCTCTCACGGACATGTTGCCCTGGGTCAGATGTAAAAACTGGATCCAGCGTTGATCCCTCTCGGCCCGTGGATAGAAATCTACAAAAAACAACTCCTTGAATCTAGTCCAAGTCCGGACCTCGCCCTCGAGACGCTCTACCCATTCCCACCATTTGTTAGCCTTGTCAATCAGCTTAAACCTGGCAAGCTTGACCTTATCATGCTCAAGCGCCCTCGTATCACTGAAAATGGTCTCGATCCGAGTCAACCATCCCTCAGCAAGCTCTAAATCAAGACCTCCCGGAAACTCAGTAGGATTCTGATTCTTGAAGGTTTTCATAACCCTCTCATAGTGGTCCTTCTCTGCCCGCTCAGCCTCAGTCTCCCCAACTACGACATGTTAGACCCCAGCTGGTCCTGCCTGCTCTGCCTGATCCTCTACTACTGCTGCCACACTATTGTGCTCTACAGCTGCTACTACATCACCCTGCGGTGGTGGCCTAACACCCTGCGTACGGCCTAGCAACTCGAGAATATGGGCTTGCTGCTGCTGAGTGGCCTCTAAGACTGCCTCTATACGCCTAAGGCGTTCCTCTGGGTCCATGGCTGATCCTGCTCTTTCCTCTCTTGTAAATATCTGAAATTCACAATAAGGAAAAGCTCAATCAGGATCACAATCGAGGAAAAAAGTTACCCCTAAGATAACTTCCCATAATCATACTCATAAAGGCAATCATAATGTCATACAAGTCTTTTATTCTTTTTAAGGATTTTAAACTTAAAACACTCGCTCTGATACCATAGTTGTCGTGACCCACTCTATGTGACGTCATGACCGGCACAAGAACCTTCGAGTATGCCCTCCGTCAGTACACCCGACGTCCCGTAGCTCTCGAATACATATACGAATCCCCAAAAAGAAATAAAAGTACATCCTTAACAACCAACTAACATGATTATAATGAAATAAAATATTACTTCTCCAAATTTTTACAAATATAAAATTCCAGAGTCTTCAAAATGATGCAAAACCCAACACATCCCAACTGTGTTAAATATACAATTACTAGGTGTTATCATGTACATAATTATCAAAATACAAAACTAAATGTACAACACCTACATGAAACAAAAACAAGGGACGCTCCGCAGTCAAGCTTTCCCTTTTCCTTTTCAATCAGATCCTGAAAGAAGATGGTGAGGTGTGAGCTACAGCCAGCTCAGTAAATGTTATTTACAAGTGGCTATTCGTGCATTTATAAAACATGGTAAGATCATAAAACAGTTGAAATATCATGATGATGAAATAGATTACATACATGCTAACATAATGGATCAAGTCATACATAAGACGATACATAACATTTGTAGTCCTGAGTACGGGGGTTCAAGGCTGGTGCGCTACACATAGTACCTGAACACTCACACAACACTCGTATCCTAATAGGATTTCTGGGGTTGTGCAGCACGTAAGATTAGCCTAAACTAACCTACCCATACACAAGCCATAAAACCCTCTGTCAGGTAGACAACTGGGATCGCCGCTAGACTTACGAGAATTCCCAAAAAGAGGAAATTCCAACTAGGAGCCTCAACCCAAATTGTCATCCCAATGAATTATGCTCAAATGTATTTCATGGAATATTAAAACATGCATACCATCATACATAAGCAATTAAAACATTTCTATACTACAATGCCACATATAAATAATCCAAAAGTAAAAGAACACTCACTCTTGATTCGCTAAGTCTAGCCAATCCAATCGCCAAAACTCTACAATTGACTAAATGGGTTCAAGATCAATCACAAGACCTGGAAATAACATGGTTCACACAGCTGAAAATCAGTCATAAAGTGTGTCAAAACCCCATGTTCAAACCCAATCTAAAGTCAATTAGATTCTAAATTGATTACCCCTTTGAGCCAATTTCCATATTGCCCAACTTGATCATTTAGACTCAATTAAACTAAGATTGACCTAAATTGAATGTAATAGGGTGATCCCATGATCCAACCACTAATATACATGAAATTCAATTATAATTAGTGTCAATTAGACTATACATCAAGTCAATTTCATTACTTGACTAAGTCTTGATCAAAACCCCCAATTACTCCAATATAAAACATAAGGTCAAAATGAACTAAGTCATATCAATTTAACATAGGTTCTAACATTTTAAACCCATGATTCTACTCAATTTGGGTCCAATTAAACAATTCCCAAGGCAATTTCATAAATTGACTTTGCTTTGGGTGAAAAGTCTCAATTTGGGCAAAATCCCCAAATTACATGCAAAATTGTCAAAGTACATGAAACATGCCAAATACTTAGCCTAGATCAAAATTAGTCAACATTAGGGTGTCCATTATGAGAACCCACTGAATTCAATCATCAAACAACCCTAATCATGTCCAATTAGACCTACATTGGATAATTTTCCAGATTCTATATCAAGAGCATCAAAAGCCCCAAATCTGGAAATTTTCATACATAGGCCATATTGCAAATTTTACGCTAGGCCTCCATGTTCAGCCATGAATTTTACTGATCTTGCAACATGGAATCATCCACAATGGCCACTAGGTCAACATAGTTGACATGCAAAGATTTTTAAAAAGTCTAAGGTCAAAGTATAGTTCATTTGAACTAACCCTTCCAATTTCTTGCTAAAAATTGGGGGTTTCCACCATTAGTGTACTCCTAACACTCTCTAATCACACATATGTGACTTGAAAGACTCAACTCCAACTTTGGTCTTCCACCCATCCAAGGTTCATCACAATGCATGCATCAAAATGAAACCCTGATGCTCAAAATAAAGCTATCATGCAACTAATAGAGAGATTCAAGGAAGAAATGGAGGAAAAATACAAACCTTAGGTGTTCTTGAGCAAAAAACCACCAAACCCTAATTTTCCTCTCCTTTTCTCCTCTCCAGCTCCTCTCTCTCTTTTCTGGCTGAGAAATGAGCAAATGAGCCTAAAATTATGTTTTGGTTGCTTAAATAGACAAGCTTGGGCCCACAACTAAAAGTTGCCACAAACTATCAAAAACTCAGTTTTCCTGTTACAATACTTGCATTTAGATAGTCAATTTCTTGCAAACTACCCACTAATTTAACATCTTAACCGTTCATATGTTGCATGAGTCAGTTAAAAACATTATGGTAAACGTTCAACGCCATCCAACGGTTGGATTACGATTTCTAACTGTTTGATCAAAACTGCTTAAGAAAATCCGAAAATCCGTGAAACTGTGTTTGGAGTCTTATAACTCATAGTAGGTAACTCTGATCAAGATCTTCATCGTTAATAATGAAGATCTATCATATAAGAATGAGCGAAAAATATTTCAGCTCAATCGGACCACGGATGTAGGAGATCAAACGATTGATGTAATTTGTGATAGAAATCTCTTCCTCCATGGAACCCGCTCTCTTGCCTTGCGGAGGAGGGAGATTGTGCATTGTGTTTTGAAATTGGGTAATGAGAGGCTGTGTCTACCTTGTACGACCATACAAGGTTAGACCCGCTCTCTTGCCTTGCGGAGGAGGGAAATTGTGCATTATATTATTGAAAAGCATGAAATTTATGTTGTTGACATGTATGATATATTCGTTGAACGATGCATGTGTTGAATAAATGTTTGAAATGAGTTTAAATGTCATATTTCTTTAAATGTATATAATTGCCATCTCAAGAACTATATTCACTGAGTTGTTGTTTGCTCACCCTAATTCCTCCAATATTTCAGGTATTGAGTCGAAGGGAAAAGGAAACTCCGTGAGTGAGTCTGGTATGTGTATGTTGGCTTGGAGGAAATAGCTTTTGTTATTTTGATATGTATACTTATCACACGTTATATATATACGTATTATCATGTAGATGGGATGTGTGGGCCTATATATAGCTTAAGATATTAGATGAGGAAATGAAATTGTGATGTATTATCATACGTGCTTCGAGCATTAAAATACATATACACATACGTATACGAATACGTATGCGGGTACTCTGCGGGTACACTATGGGTCAAAATGACGTCACCTAAAGGCACGGGTGCTACAGAAACGGTCTGGGTTTAGACATCTAAACAACTCCTAAGGCAACCGACCACTAGAACACGAGACCCGGTAGAGCCATATGACATAGGCTAATCAAAGGTTGCGCAACTAGAGGTGGGGATGAATCCTCACAAGGCTAGAGAGCGTGCATCAATGATTGAGTACGGAGGTAGAGGTGATGAGGAAACCTTCACATGGCTACATGTAGAAGTTTGTGTTGTATGTCTAATATGTGAAATGATTTTTTTTTAACATGACGAGAAGTTATTTGCAAATGTCATGTATCTTCTTTAATAATTTATGTATCTTCTTTAATAATTTATGTATCTTCTTGTACATGTGGTATTTTATGCTAAGGATTTTGTGATTGTTGATGCATGCATATTTCGAATCTACTGGTGAGTATATGATGGTAGATATGAGATATCACCTCACTGGGCTATTAGCTCATTCCATCTCTTTATTCTTCAGGATCTTGCAGTGCCCGAGATAAGGGCAAGAGTATTGCGTATTGATCTCTCCTGGGGTTGACTCAATCACTTATAGTTGGTGAGTATGAGATGGAGCAGGAGGCATCTCAAATTGCTTAGGAGAAGTTTAAATTTCATTATACTTTGAAACTATACTTGGATATGGACGACTGTAATAAATTTACTTTACTTAACTCTTCATAATAATTTTGCACTTTTGTTGATTGCCTTTATCTTGTGTTGATCTAAGCTTTACGTTACTTGTTCATGGTTGAGTGTTTGTGAAAATGATGGTATGTGTAAAGGCTAAGGGTTACTAGTACCTTATTGTGGAGGGTGCTAGCCCGAGCGGCTCAATGTTTTCTTGTTTGAAAACTAGGGTCGTCACATTTTCTATTTAAACATTAATTAAATCCTACTTTGAACAAGAACTTTAATTATCATAGTCCAAACTTTATTCTCTGCAATTGAACTAAAAAGGAGGCAACCGCCATTGGAGAACTAAAATTTTCATGAAGTTACACTGATGTTTTGATCATTCACTGTTCACAAAAGTTGTTCACGATCACGAGCTTTATCACATACTTGATTGTTAGATCGATCTGTGGTAAAACCTTTTCGATTTTGATTTCATGTTGTGCATACTTTGATATCCTGTGGCTGAGAAATCTTGAAGAGGTCATTACCAAGTTTGTAAGTTGTTTGTTTTAAGTTTGTTCCCTTGTTGAACAAATCTTTTTTTTATTACTGGTTGAATTTTGAACACTAGGTTGTTAGCTAGTTGGGAAGATTCCCTACCCGGGAATCGGTGATTGTAACTGATTTGATCTTCACCTGCGAAGTAGGATCGAGTTAGTGAAGAGTTGAGGAAATCCTTATCAAGGAGATCAGGTAGTGGAGGTAGGCTTATTGGGAAGCCAAACCACTATAAATCATGTGTGCCTTCTTTGTTCACTGTTTTATTTATATTTCTTCTATTTATTTTATTGTTTATTAATTATTTGAGAAAGGTCCTAAAAAATTCGCCAACACCCAATTCAACCCCCTTTTGGGTGTCTATTAGCAGCAAGATTGAGATATTTTTTCTTCTTCTTTTTCTTCCCATACAAAACACATAGAAGAGCATTTAAATGCCCCTTTGATGAGCAAGAATGATATCGTCTCAAGCTTTGTTCACTTATATGATGTCAATCTGATTAAAATCAGTGATGGAATTAGTAATCTAATCTATCTATTGTTTCTGATTAAGAAATTAAGGCTTCTAGAGATACAAGAGATTCAAATATGTTACAAAACTAAGGTTTTGAGCTAAAAAGGGAGAAAAAAAAATCTGGAAAGAAAAAAAAGAAAAGAAATCGAAATACTCAAAAAACAACATATTCAAAATAAAAAACCTAGAGACAAATTCAGAGATTGTTTTTCGGATAACTATTCTTTTAGGTTTAGAAGATGATGGCAAGAATTTTTTTTTTTTTGTTTTCTTTTAAAGGGTGAAGCAGAATTCTAGGTTTCCTTAGATAACTCTGCTGCTGGAGCTGAGCCAAACCAAATGCCCTAATTGTCCAAGTTACTTTGTACTCCAATTTTTCTCTTCTCTTGCTTCTTCTTTGTTTTAGGTTTTCAAGTTATAGAGATTTTGAAAAATAGAGAGATTTTTCAAGGAAGAGATTTAAGGAGAAAATCAGATAAATTTCTTGAATTGTAGCGGTAATGGTGGGTTTTCTGAAATTGATTTTTGCGTGTTCATTGTTGCTGCAACTAATGTTCTAATCAATTTGAATTCTACGTAAATAAACAGTTATGTGTTTGTTCGAGCATTATTCTGAGTGTTCTAGTTTTTCGAAAGGAGGAGGATTGGTGAAGATTTGTTTCATTTTTAATTTTGCGTTTTCTTCTATGTTTTGGTAGACGATTTATCGAATGAAGTGAAAATAACGGTTTTATTAGCAATGAGGGTTGATATTTATGTTCTTTTCCTGTTTTCGTGAGGAATTTAGATATTTTTTTGTGTTTCCTCATTTTAGTAGTTAAAGTTATGAATATCAGAATTTTGGTTGTTTTTATCTTTATAGGAATGAACAAGCAAGAGAGTTGCATTTGCAAAACTCAAAGAACTCATGAATGATGGAAAGGTTGGTTTCCTTTAATACTACTATCTGAGAGCTTGAATAACTTTACGCAGAAGAACAATGCATGATGCTATTTTGTTTTCTTAAATGCTTTATCTTGATAATTTGTCTCTTTTTTCCTGCTTGGATTAACTTGGGCAATTTTGTTCCTTCTTTTAAATATTTGTTAGACTTAATATCTAGGTTATCCTAAATCAGTTTTTTTTTAGAGGAAAACATAAATCAAATAAATGTATATATGTTCTTTTGATCAATGGAATTCATCAGCATCAAATAAAAACCACTAAATCTTTTTAATAATAATCCACTAAAAACTCTTGCCTTTGTGTCCATTTCACATGACTTTTTTTTAGGCTACATCTACATGGACAGTCTCTATTTGTAGGATTATAGGTTTTCTTGATGTTTTTCCTTTATAATTGTGACTCCCCGCTAAAATACTAAGGGAAATTACCGAACATATTCCTAATATTTTGAAAAAAATTTAGACTTTGAACTCATAAAAATCCTAAATTGAGGGATTTGGAACCCTAGAAAATTAAGTTTTGACCTTGAGAATCGTGTTGAGGGAGTTGAGGGCGAAGATCGCTCGAAAATTGGGCAAAAAACCCAAGAGACGCGAAAGTTAAGCTGCCCACGAGTAGGGAATGTGTTCCACCTTGGTGGAGTGCGTTCCCACGAGGAGAGTGCGCTCCATCAGTGGAGCTAGTTTCTCCACTTACTGTAATACCCTGTATTTCACAAAAAAAAAATAATAATAATATTTTTTTTAGGATAAAACACATGGCACATGGCACATGACACATACCTGGAAGTCCAGGCACATGACACATGGCACATGCCTGGAAGTCCAGGCACATGCCCGGAAGTCCAGGCAGCCCGCTTGGACTTCCAGGCGCCAAAAACTCTATATAAACCATTCTTCCCCTCTTCATTTTTCACACCAAATTCACTCCAAATTGTTATTTTTCCTCCTCTTTCCACTCATATTGAGTTTTTAGTCTTTTGAGACTCTCTTTCCGAGACTCTCAGTGCAGTACGACGAAGTTCTGTCCGGAGGAAAGCGCCAGATCTGAAAAAGAAGAAGTTCTTATCTGAAGGTGGGGAACGAAACATAGGTTTGCGTGTTTTTTAACTTTTATTAAAGTTTACATTCAATTATTAGTATGTCTACTGTTCATTTACACTGCATTATGTCATGTAATGTTTATACTGCCGCACTTAGGCCTGTACACTTGGAATTCACGTATTATATTGTTATAATGCCGGATTTGTGGTCAATCTGACTCAACTAGACTCGGTCTTTTCCTTAGTAACTTTAAATAGTGAACGGGAGGCAACGGGCTGCTCTAGGCGATTGGTTATTTAAGCAGACCTAGTATCTCACCTCTCAACTGGGACTGATCTAGTTGGTCTTATTGAAAGCTATCAGCGTATACATGTAATACTGAATGTCCTAACCATGCACGTCGTGATACCGACTCTGATAAGGGTCACTAGACGTTGCCAAAGTCAGTCTAAATGTCAAGAAAAGACCAGACCAGTAGACTAGACCAGTTCATGCATTGGCATCATACATATCACCACCTATGGACGTATATGGTTCATGACTTATAGAATAGTTAGGAGCATTGCTTGCTATTCATTACATTTCTCTGGAGAGGGCGTACATGAGAACCCGGCTACACCCAGGGAGGGACATCAGTACGTGAATCCAGAACATCGTTCCTGAGGAGGGACGTATAGTGAGAACCTGGCTACGCCCGGGAAAGGACACCTATACGTGAACTCAGGCAATGTACGTCCATCAAACCATTACGAGACGGTGTCATGAATACATACATATTGATTGATTATGATGCTCACATGTGTATTTAAGATATTTGATATTGAAGTATGCTTTATTAATTGTTATACTCACGAACTATTTACCCACTGAGCGCGTTAAGCTCACTCCATTATTATCCAATCTTTCACAGGAAATTAGGGTGGACTGGGTGTAGGTTATGGGGCCCACATTTGTACCCTTTGTGTTATTCATTGGGGATTTTTGGGAGTCTGTTCCCTTTACCATTTTATGTACAAATTATATTCTGAATTAAATAAAATCAGATTTGTACTGTGTAACATATATTTCCGCTGCGCACTCTGTTGTCACCATTGTTATTGTTCCAAATGCGCGCCCCGTCCGAGAGCGTACCGCCAGTTTAGGCGCGTCCAGGCGGGGTGTGATATTTAATGGTATCAGAGCGTACGGTCCACGGCCAGCCCAAGTCCACCAAATTAGGAGAAGAAAAATTTTACTAGATATATATATATCTCTACAACTATATATATATATTATTTGTATATAGTATAGATTTATATTAAATATATATCTAGAAAACTATATGATTTCTATATAGTTTGATTTGAATATATATATATATATAGTTGTGAATTATGAAAACTATATATATTAATGATTAAATATATATTTATATATCTATGCATATAGGAGATATATATATACCTTGTTATTATTGATGAAAAATTTGAATGAAAATTTTTATTAGATATATATATCTCTAAAACTATATATATATATATAGATATATATATGTCAGTTATATATAGTTGAGATTTATATTAAATATATATCTAGAAAGCTATATGATTTTTATATAGTTTGATTTAAATATACATATAGTCATGATTTATTTAAAAACTATACGTATAGTTATATACCTTAGTGTATATGACATATATATATATATATATATATATATATATATATATAGATATATCATATATATATATATATATATATATATAGATATATCATATTAAAAAAAAAATTGAATGAAAAATTTTATTAGATATATATATATCTGTAGAACTATATATATATGACAATTATATATAGTGAGATTTATATTAACTATATATCTAGAAAACTACATAATTTTTATATAGTTTGATTTAAATATATATATAGTTATGATTTATGAAAACTATATATATTGTTAAAAAAAAAAATATTTGGATGAAAAATTTTATTAGATATATATATCTCTAGAACTATATATATATATATATGTCAATTATATATAGTTGAGATTTATATTAAATATATATCTAGAAAAACTATATAATTTTTTATAGTTAGATTTAAAATACATATAGTCAAGATTTATTAAAAACTATATGTATAATTATGATTAAATATATATATCTATATTCCTTAGTATATATGAGATATATATATATATATATATATATATATATATATATATATATATATATATATATATATATATATATATATATATATATATCATGTTATTAATGAAAAAAAATTCGAATAAAAAAATGTTATTAGATATACATGTCTATAGAACTATATATATATATATATATATGAATTATATATAATTAAGATTTGTATTAAATATATATCTAAGAAAACTATATATGATTTTTATATAGTTTAAATTTCAAATATATATATATAGTTGATTTATAAAAACTATATATACAGTTATGATTAAATATATATATCTATACATTCATATACGTATACGATATATATATATATTGCTAATGAAGAATTTTGATTACATGATGGCATAAACATCAAGAGAAAAATATATAATCTTATCCAACTCACAAGGCATAAATCTTAAAAATGTTAGGAATATATTTTGTGTCTTTCGCAAATTTATTTTCCTTTTAGCAAGGAATGGCCTCAAGTGAAGGAATAACTTCCACTAGCAGGGAACCAATTCCCACTAGACTCAAGGAATTGTCCCAAAAGGGAGGTTATAACCATCAGGAGCATCGACAACAGAGATCTCCGCCTCCACCCAATCCTTCACAACAAACTCGTAACTGTGGGTTGGTTGAACATAACAAAGGTTGAGGGCCAAGTCTCGTACAACTTGGTAAGATCCTTCTACGAAGCCATGAATTACGTGGGACTTCTAGAAGAGGGAATCAGCCATGTATTGGAGACAACATTTATGGGGATAAAAATTCCTATCAACGTCGAAATCATCGCTCGACTTATGAAGATTCCGATTGAGGAAAGAATTATTGATTCACTTGAACCGCAGACAATTACAGAGATTGCGGAGTCTAATGAACAATTATTCAATTCCCTCACCAAGGAGCCATACACTCAATCGACGTTCACCAACCTCCCAAACAATTATCTTAAACCATCTCTTGCCGGCCTTGGAAATATCGTGTTCGGCAACATCTTGCCAGAAAGGAGGCCTAATGGCACTATGTGAAGGGCCCATCATCATCATCATCCATCAATGTTGAGGGTGATTCAAAACCCTTTGAGAAAGGAATTCCTCGGTTACGGAGTCTTGATCATGAGGATGCTACGCGAAGTAAATATCGACACTTTAGATGGGACTTCGACAGAAATCGTTGAGCCAGTTACAACATCTTCTATCTTCAAAATATATGTTCCAAGGGGAGGAGTAACTGACGAGGAAGTATTCGGCACAACGATAGGAAATGCCGAGAGAATGAGGGACAAGCATGGACGCTGCCTTCGAAAAAGTCGACGCAAGATTCCCGTCGGAGAAGCACCAAATTTTGGAGGGCAGAACATCCCAATGAGCCCACTACTTCAAAAATTTTCACCTCATACAGATCTAGATATACAAAGGGTTCCAATTAGGGAATCCCCGTACAATCGAAACAACTACCCCTCACTTATGAGTCACCCGTACAACCAATACTTTCCACAAATGCCTACGGCCTACCCTCCACCTTTGGAACAATCGAGCCATCAACCACTAATGGACCAATCGACTAACCTTTTTGAAAGGTTAAATAAAATGGAATCCAATATGGAAGAAATGAGAGCGACTCAGAATTATATATTAACACATATGC
Organism: Paratinospora sagittata; assembly: GCA_035771175.1. Classification (NCBI taxonomy): domain Eukaryota; kingdom Viridiplantae; phylum Streptophyta; class Magnoliopsida; order Ranunculales; family Menispermaceae; genus Paratinospora; species Paratinospora sagittata. The sequence continues at coordinate 15,263,714 of CM069597.1, read as the reverse complement.
AAAACTCTGAAACAGAGCGAGCAAACTCTCAACCTTCTATTAGTAGTCGTTCTGTACCTAGCAGGAGATCTAGAAGGAGCGGAAGTAGGCATGGAAATTAAAATTGATTACTGGCATTGTAAACTTTTCTTTTATATACATGAATGAAATGTTTTGTTTAAAGACTATCTTTGGTGGGCCTACTTACAACCATTCTTTCTTTTGTATCACTAACTTTGGAATGGTATGGGACATAACAAAATTGGAGGATACTAAATAAAATGTGGAAGTAAGAAAACCCATGACCTTGTGTGAAAAGAAACATTTGGAGACAGTTGCATTACTAATGTTATCACTAAGTTTACACGGTATGGGACGAGTAAATTTGGACGATACTATTAGTGAACTTCTATTCAGCCAATGTTTTTAGAGACTGTGTTCATACAACTTAACTTGGTTAACACCCTTATTACCAAAGTCATATGGTATGGGACACATGAACTTGGCTAAGAATCGAAAAGACTAAGAGTAAGAGTTTGAATACATAAGATTGCGATAGAACGTTAGATTAGGATATTTACCGAGGCAAATCTTAGAATTCTTATGACTCGTATGGATTTTCAATGAAATATATATGTATGTTCACAAGGACCATAACCAAATTATTCGAAATACTTGCAAAGTTTTGTACTTATTATATAAACATTCTAACCTTGTTTGTTTTTACACCATAGCCAAACATACGAGATATATAAGATTATGTGATTCCTCAACAAAAACCTTACACTATACTTAGAAAAATAATTGATTTTAACATTAAAGTACTCTCGAAATTGTTGTTGAGCATACTATAACATTATACTTCGCTACAGTTCCTAAATCTTGGTTTTATTTTCTCCTTGCTAGTGACAAAATGCAAACAAGGAAGAGAGGAAGGCCACGTACTGTTCGTCCAGCAGTTGAGGCACCTCCTGAGATTCAGGAACCGCCGCCTCCGACAACAGCACAGGCCACACCCGACACTGCCAATCCATCTGGGCAGGCAATACCACCCCGACCCGCACCCTTTACTATGCCTTCGAGCATGGAAACCTTTTTCGCCGAATTTATGGAAGCAATCAAAGCCACTGTTCAAATGGCCGTTCATGAGACCGCGACCAGTCAGGTTGCCACGGTTCAAGCACCTGTAAAATTTGGGTCGGAAGCTCAAACCGATCAGATTACTAAATACAAGCGGCTGCAACCTCTTACTTTCGATGGCACCATTGATGCTAATGAGGTGCAAAAGTGGCTGGATGAGTCAAAGAAGCTCTTGATGTAATGGGAGTCGATGAGACTCGAAAAATTCCACTAGCGACCTACCAACTTGTTGGTGGGGAAAACACATGGTGGATGACAGTGAAAGAAGACCCAAGGGTCAACATAGCATATATGACTTGGCAACAGTTTGAGTCAATGTTTATTGATGAGTATTTTCCCAGCGCGGTGACGAAGCAAAAGCTCCAGGAATTCGCTAAGTTATACCAGAGCACCATGACTGTCAGAGAATATGCTGAAAAATTCAAAGAATTATCAGTTTACTCTCTCTCCACCATCTCAACGGAGCAAGATAAGACTGAGAAATTTTATAATGGCCTTTGCCGTAACATTCGACAAGCCTTGTCGATCTTGGATCACAAGGAGGTTGTTGAGAAGGCCATGAGCTTTGAACAAAAGAAGATCTTACAGGAACAAAGAATGAATAAGGGCAAACGGCCATCAACGTTTTCCCAACAAGGCTCGCAGCAGGGTAACAAGAAGAAGCCCTACTACAATAAAAACCCAGCCTTCCCAGCCCCTGTTTCGAAGAATGAGGCCACAACACCTGCGTCTGAACCTCCTAACCCTAACCATCAGGGTTTTCGTAATCATGGCCGCGGAGGTCGTTATGGAAGGGGTGGTGGTCGACACCACAATCAGCAAGCCCAGCAGAACAATCAGCATGGCCAGCAACACAATCAGCAATACAGGCCTACTTATTTCAACTGCGGCCAACAGGGCCACGTAAGAAATGCCTGCCTGCACCTTCAGGAACCTGTTCCTGCTATTCTGGTCCAACAAGCACCACCTGCTGCTAATGCCCAACCCAGGCAGAACCAGTAGAACCACGGTCAACGGAATCAGGGCAGGGCATATGCCATCGCTCAACAACCCCTCCTAGACAACAATGTAGTCGAAGGTACCTTTCCTTTATTCAAAACAATGGTGCATGTTTTGTTTGATTCAGGTGCTATGCATTCTTTTATATCATCAACATTTCTAAGACATTTAGGCCTGCATCCTGAACCCACAAACATCACACTCCATGTCACATCACCGTTTGGATCTGGTACTGAAGTGAATTTGCAGAGTTCTCGATGTGAACTTTGAATGTCAGAACAGATAATATATGCAGATCTTTTTGTGATGGATATTGACGACTTCGACATCATCCTCGGCATGGACTGGCTCGCACCACGAATACAAAGATCGACTGTCTGAAGAAGCAAGTTCAGTTAACCTTGCCTACAAGAGAGTTATCCAAGATTCACGGAGCAAGGAAATGGATACACAAATCAACAATTGCACTTCTCAAATGTCAACTTCGAGCATTATCCCTAGGTGACGAAAATGAATCACCAGCACTATACCCTCTCGAAGTACACAATGTTCCAGTCATATCTGAACTCCCAACAGTTTTTCTAAATGACCTTCCTGGTCTACCTCGAGTTAGGGAATTCGATTTTGAGATCAACCTCATACCTGGGACGGGGCCTATCTCAATTCCACCATACAGAATGTCTAATGTCGAGCTAGTCGAATTAGACAAACAACTAAAAGAATTAGAGAGTAAAGGCTTCATCCGAAAGAGTTCATCACTCTGGGGCGCTCCAGTTCTGTTTGTTCGCAAAAAGGATGGTTCGTTACGACTTTGCATCGATTATCGCAAGTTGAATAACGTCACCATCAAGAACAAATATCCATTGCCTAGGATCGATGACTTATTCGACCAACTTAGAGAAGCCAAATACTTCTCTAAGATTGATTTACGGTCCGGTTATCACCCACTCCGGATCCGAGAGTCGGACATCACCAAGACGGCGTTCAAAACTCGGTACGATCATTACAAGTTCTTAGTTATGCCTTTCGGTCTAACAAATGCACCTGCTGCATTCATGGATTTGATGAATCGCATATTCAGGTTATACTTAAACCGATTTGTGGTGGTTTTTGTGGACGACATCTTGAGATATTCCTCAATCGAGGAAGACCATAAAATACATTTGAAAATAGTCCTCCAGACCTTGAGAAGCCACAAACTATATACAAAGTTGAGTAGGTGCGAATTTTGGGCGAATAGAGTTCAATTCCTAGGCCATGTGGTTTCAGGCAATGGCATTGAGGTAGATCCTTCTAAGGTTGAAGTCGTTTTAAACTGGAAGCAGCCTACCACTGTTACTCAGATTAGGAGTTCTCTTGGGTTGGCTGGCTATTACAGACGCTTCATCAAGGACTTCTCAAAGATTGCTGAACCTATGACCAAGCTCACTCGAAAAGACGTGCGATTCATCTGGAATCTCGCCTGTGAAGCATCATTTGAGGAATTGAAGAAATGCCTCACGACGGCACCTGTACTTATCACTCCAAGAAAAGTAATTGGATTTTCATTATACACCGACGCCTCTCTCCAAGGCTCAGGTGTCGTACTAATGCAAGAAGGCCAAGTTGTTGCATATGCCTCGAGGCAACTAAAGATTCACGAGGGTAATTAACCAACACATGACTTGGAACTTGCAGCTATTGTGTTTGCACTGAAGCTATGACGTCATTACCTATATGGTGAACGGTTTGAGGTCTTCTTGGATCACAAAAGTCTTAAGTACATATACACTCAGAGAGACCTAAACCTCCGTCAGAGATGAGGGTTGGAATTCTTGAAAGATTATGACTTTCAACTCCAGTACCATCCCGGAAAGGCCAATGTTGTGGTCGATGCCCTGAGTAGAAAATCTTATGTTGCTTGCACTCTTAACTATGAAATGGGGAAGTTGGTTACAGAGATGGATAACTTTAACCTACAGCGCAACGTAGAGGGACCACGACCACCACTCTCTCAATTATCAGCCACCTCTGAGCTCTTTCGAAAGATTTCAGCTACTCAAGCCAATGACCCTATGTTAAGGGAGAAACGAGAACATCTACTCAGCGGACAAGATCTTTCTCATTGGTCAGTATCTAAAGACGAAGCCGTTTTCTATAAAAAACGTCTCTGTCTACCGAACGATCCTGAGGTTCGGAAAAACGTGCTTACTGAGATGCATTGTTCGAGGTACGCTATGCATCCTGGGGGTGACAAGATGTACAAGGATGTCAAGCGACAATTCTGGTTTTCTAGAATGAAGACGGCAATTGCAGACTTCGTTGCTCGATGTCTCATTTGCCAGAAAGTTAAGGCAGAACGAAGACTTCCCTCAGGACTTCTCTAGCCGTTACCTTTTGGAGAATGGAAGTGGGAGAACATCGCAATGGATTTTGTTACGGCCTTGCCTCGAAATAATAAAGGGCAAGATGCTATCTGGGTTATCATTGACTGACTTACAAAGTCTGCACTCTTCTTGCCAATAAAGTTCACGGATAATCCCGCCAAACTTGCAGAACTATATGAAAGAGAGATCGTACGCCTTCATGGCATACCACTCATGATCGTCTCTGATCGAGACCCTCGATTCACATCAAGCTTTTGGAAAAGCTTCCAGAATAGAATGGGTTCTAAGATCACTATGAGCACAACCTTCCACCCTCAGATTGATGGGCAGTTAGAGCGACTTATCCAAATCTTAGAAAACATGTTATGATGCTGCATTTTGGACTTTAATGACGGATGGGCAAAGTATTTGCATCTAGCTGAGTTTGCATACAACAACAACTACCAAACTAGTATCGGCATGGCACCATACGAGGCTCTCTATGGTCGGCCTTGTAGATCTTCGGTATGCTGGTTAGATATGGCAGATCGATCACAGTTAGGCCCTGAACTAGTTCAACAGACTTCTGAGAAGATCATACTAGTAAAGGAACGACTTCGTGTTGCACAAAGTCGACAGAAGAGCTATGCTGACAAGCGGAGACAACCTCTAGAATTTGATAAGGGAAACTTTGTTTTTCTGAAAGTCCAGCCCACAAGAGGTGTCAAACGCTTTGGGATCAAAGGCAAGCTCTCCCCGTGGTATATCGGTCCATTTCAGATCATTGAACGTATTGGCAAACTTGCTTATCGTCTGTCCTTTCTATCGTCCATGCCTATGGTTCATGACGTTTTTCATGTATCTATGCTTCGCAAGTATCGTCTTGATCCTTCGCATATCATCCCTTTAGTCGAGGTTCGGGTTGAGGAAGGAAATACGTATCAGGAGAAAGCGATACAAATTTTAGATAGAAGAACTCAAGAACTACGGCGACGTATCATACCACTTGTGAAAGTGCTCTGGGATCACCACGGCGTAGAGGAAGCAACATGGGAACTAGAAGCAACTATTACACAGAAATATCCTTAATTGTTTTCTAGTACCAACTGATGATGCGATACATTGTCCTATTTTCACTTATCAATAAACCGATGAAACATTGTTACACTTATCTTAATACATTGTTTCACTTGAATAACTACACCGATGTCTGAAACTAACATCCATGGATATCTTAATATATATATATAGTTGATTTATGAAAACTATATGTATAGTTATGATTAAATATATATATATCTATACATTCATATATGAATACGATATATATATATATAGCATATTGCTAATGAAGAATTTTGATTACATGATGGCATAAACATCAAGAGAAAAATATGAAATATTATCTAACTGACAAGACATAAATCTTAAAAATGTTAGGAATATATTTTGTGTCTTTCACAAATTTATTTTCCTTTCAGCAAAAGAATGGCCTCAAGTGAAGGAGCAACTTCCACTAGCAGGGAACCAATTCCCACTAGACTCAAGGAATTGTCCAAAAAGGGAGGTTATGACCATGAAGAGTATTGATAACAGAGATCTCCGCCTCCATCTGATCCTTCACGACAAACTCACAACTCTGGGGTGGTTGAACATAACAAATGTTGAGGGTGATACAAAACCCTTTGAGAAAGGAATTCCTCAGCTACGGAGTCTTGATTATGAGGATGCTATACGAGGCAAATGTCGACACTGTTGATGGGACGTCGAAGCAGATCACAGAACCAGTTACAACATCCTCTATCTTCAAGACATATGGCACAAGTGGAGGGGTAACTGACGAGGAAGTATTCGGCACGGCGATAGGGAATGCCGAGAGAATGAAAGACAAGCATGGACGTTGCCTTCGAAAAGGTCGACGCAAGATTCCTGTCAGGAAAGTACCAAATAACGAGACAAACCAGAATCCTATGTCAAATGCCCAAGGGGTTCCAATTAGGGGATCCCTGTACAATCGAAACAACTACCCCTCACCTATGAATCACCCATACAACCAATACTTTCCCCCAATGCCAATGACCTACCCTCCACCTATGGGACAATCGAGCCATCAACCACCAATGAGCCAATCAAGTAACCTTTTTGAACGGTTAAATGCAATGGCAACCAATATGGCGGAAATGAGAGTAACTCAAAATAATATATTAACACATATGCAAAACTCTGAAGCAGAGCGAGCAAACTCTCAAGCTTTTGTTAGTAGTCATTCTATACCTAGCAGTAGATCTAGAAGGAGCGGTAGTAGGCAGGGAAATCAAAATTGATTACTAGCATTGTAAATTTTTCTTTTATATATGAATGAAATATTTTGTTAAGACTATCTTTGGTGGGCCGACTTACAACCATCCTTTCTTTTGTATCACTAACTTTGGAGTGGTATGGGACACAACAAAATTGGAAGATACTAAATAAAATGTGGAAGTAAGAAAACCCATGACCTTGTGTGAAAAGAAACATTTGGAGAAAGTTGCATTACTAACATTATCACTAAGTTTACACGGTATGAGACGAGTAAACTTGGAAGACACTATTGGTGAACTTCTATTCAACCAATGTTTTTAGAGATTGTGTTCATGCAACTTAACTTGGTTAACACCCTTATGACCAAAGTCATGTGGTATGAGACACATGAACTTGGATAATAATAGAAAAGACTAAGAGTAAGAGTTTGAATGCATAAGATTACGATAGAACGTTAGATCAGGATATTTACCGAGGCAAATCTTAGAATTCTTATGACTCGTATGGATTTTCAATGAAATATATATGTATGTTCACAAAGACCATAACCAAATCTTTTGAAATACTTGCAAAGTTTTATACTTACTATATAAACATTCTAACCTTATTTTTACACCATGGCCAAACATACGAGGCACATAAAATTCTTTGATTCCTCAACAAAAACCTTACACTATACTCAGAAAAATAAGTGATTTTAACATTTCAGTACTCTCGAAATTGTTGCTGAGCATACTATAGCATTATACTTGGCTACAGTTCCTTAATCTTGGATTTATTTTCTCCTTGCCAGTGAGAAAATGCAAACCAGGAAGAGAGGAAGGCCACGTACTGTTCGTCCAGCAGTGGAGGCACCTCCTGAGATTCAGGAACCGCCGCCTTTGACAACAGCACAGGCCACACCCAACACTGCCACTACATCTGGGCAGGCAATACCACCCCCACCCGCACCCTTTGCTATGCCTTCAAGCATGGAAACCTTCTTCGCCGGATTTATTGAGGCGACGAAGGTCACTATTCAAACTGGCGTTCGTGAGACCGCGACAAGTCAGGTTGCCATTGTTCAGGCACCTGTACGATTTGGATCGGAATCTCAAACCGATCAGATTACTAAGTATAAGAGGCTACAACCTCTTACCTTCGCTAGCACCATTGAGGCTGATGAGGTGCAAAAGTGGTTGGATGAGTCAAAGAAGACTCTTGATGCAATGGGAGTCGATGAGACTCGCAAAATTCCACTAGCGACCTACCAACTTGTTGGTGGAGCAAACACATGGTGGATAACAGTGAAAGAGGGCCTAAGGGTCAACATAGCAGATATGACTTGGCAACAGTTCGAGTCAATGATTATTGATGGGTATTTTCCCATCGCTGTGAAGAGGTAGAAGCGCTAGGAATTCGCTAAGTTATACCAGGGCACCATGACAGTCAGGGAATATGCTGGAAAGTTCAAAGAATTATCAGTCTACTCTCTCTCCACCATCTCAACGAAGCAAGAAAAGACTGAGAAATTTTATAATGGCCTTCGCCATGATATTCGACAAGCCTTGTCGATCTTGGATCTCAAGATTTACAAGGAGGTTGTTGACAAGGCCATGAACTTTGAACAAGAGAAGATCTTACAGGAGCAGAGAATGAATAAGGGAAAAAACCCTACTACAATCAAAACCCAGCCCTCCCAGCCCCGGTTTCGAAGAATGAGGCCACAACACCTGCTGCTGAACCTTCTACCCTAACCATCTGGGTTTTCGAAATCATGGCCGCGGAGGTTGTTATGGAAGGGGTGGCCGTAGAAACGGCAATGGCAAAGGTGGTGATCGACACCACAATCAGCAAGGCCAGCAAAACAATAAGCATGGCCAACAAATCGATCAGCAGTACAGGCCGACTTGTTTCAACTGCGGCCAGAAGGGCCATGTAAAATATCTCTGTCCGCACCTTCAGCAACCTATTCCCGTTGTTCCAGTTCAACAAGCACCACCTGCTGCAAATGCCCAACCCAGGCAGAACCAGCAGAACCAGGGTTAGCGGAATCAGGGCAGAACATTTGCCATCGCTCAACAACCCCTTCCAAACAACAATGTAGTTGAAGGTACTTTTCCTTTGTTCAATACAATGGTGCATGTTTTGTTTGATTCAGGTGCTACGCTTTCTTTTATATATTCGACATTGGTAAGACATTTAGGCCTGCATCCTGAACCCACAAACATCATACTTCATGTCACATCATCGTTCGGATCTGGTATTGACGTGAACTTGCAATGTTCGCGATGTGAGCTTCGTATGTCGGAGCAAATAATATATGCAGATCTTTTTGTGATGGATATTGAAGACTTTGACATCACCCTCGGCATGGACTGGCTAGCACCAGTGAATGCAAATATCGACATTGGTAAGACATTTAGGCCTGCATCCTGAACCCACAAACATCATACTTCATGTCACATCATCGTTCGGATCTGGTACTGACGTGAACTTGCAATGTTCGCGATGTGAGCTTCGTATGTCGGAGCAAATAATATATGCAGATCTTTTTGTGATGGATATTGAAGACTTTGACATCACCCTCGGCATGGACTGGCTAGCACCAGTGAATGCAAAGATCGACAGTTTGAAGAAGCAAGTTCAGTTAACCTTGCTTACAAGAGAGTTTGTCAAGATTCACGGAACAAGGAAATGGATACACAAATCAATAGTTGCACTTCTCAAGTCACAACTTCGAGTGTTATCCCTTGGTGACAAAAATGAATCCCTAGCACTGTACCCTCTCGAAGTACATGATGTTCCAGTCATATCTGAATTCCCAACAGTTTTTCTAAATGACCTTCTTGGTCTACCTCCAGTTAGGGAATTCGATTTTGAGATCAACCTCATACCTGAGACAGGGCCTATCTCAATTCCACCATACAGAATGTCAAATGTCGAGCTGGTCGAATTAGACAAACAACTGAAGGAATTAGAGAGTAATGGCTTCATCAGAAAGAGTTCATCACCCTGGGGCGCTCCAGTTCTGTTTGTTCGCAAAAAGGATGGTTCGTTACGGCTTTGCATCGAGTATCGCAAGTTGAATAACGTCACCATCAAGAACATATATCCATTGCCCAGGATCAATGACTTGTTCGACCAACTTAGAGATGCCATATACTTCTCTAAAATTAATTTACGGTCCGGTTATCACCAACTCCGGATCCGAGAGTCGGACATCACCAAGATGGCTTTCAGAACTCGTTACGGTCACTACGAGTTCTTGGTCATGCCGTTCGGTCTAACAAATGCTTGTGCTGCATTCATGGATTTGATGAATCGGATATTCAGGTTATACTTAGATTGATTTGTGGTGGTTTTTGTGGACGACATCTTGATATATTCCTCAACTAAGGAAGACCATAAGATACATTTGAAGATAGTCCTCCAGACCTTGAGAAGCCACCAACTGTATGCAAAGTTGAGTAAGTGCGAATTTTGGGCGAAGAGAGTTCAATTCCTAGGCCATGTGGTTTCAGGCAATAGAATTGAGGTTGATCCTTCTAAGGTTGAAGCAGTTTTAAATTGGAAGCAGTTTTAAATTGGAAGCAGCCTACCACTGTTACTCAGATTAGGAGTTTTCTTGGTTTGGCTGGCTATTATAGATGCTTCATCAAGGACTTCTCGAAGATTGCTGAACCTATGACCAAGCTCACTCGAAAAGACGTGCGATTTCTCTGGAATCCCGCCTGTGAAGCATCATTTCAGGAATTGAAGAAACGCCTCCCGACAACACCTGTACTTATCACTCCAAGAAATACAATTGGATTTTCATTATACACCGACGCCTCTCTCCAAGGCTTAGGTGCCGTGCTAACGCAAGAAGGCCAAGTGGTTGCATATGCATCCAGACAACTGAAGATTCATGAGGGTAATTGCCCAACATATGACTTAGAACTTGTAGCTGTCGTATTTGCACTGAAATTATGGCGACATTACCTATACGGTGAACGGTTCGAGGTCTTCTCAGATCACAAGAGTCTTAAGTACATATACACTCAGAGAGACCTAAACCTCCGCCAAAGACGATGGTTGGAATTCTTGAAAGATTATGACTTTCAACTCCAGTACCATCCCGGAAAGGCCAATGTTGTGGCCGATGCCCTGAGTAGAAAATCTTATGTTGCATACACTCTTAACTACGAAATGGGGAAGTTGGCTACAGAGATGAAGAACTTTAACCTACAGCTGAACGAAGAGGGACCACGACCGCGACTCTCTCAATTATCAGCCAACTCTGAGCTCGTTCGAAAGATTTCAGCAGCTCAAGCCAATGACCCTATGTTAATAGAGAAATGAGAACTTCCACTCAGCGGGCAGGACCTTCCTCACTGGTCGGTCGCTGAAGACGAAACTGTGTTCTATAAAAAATGTCTTTGTCTACCGAATGATCCTGAGGTTCGGAAAGAAATGCTTACTAAGATGCACCGTTCAAGGTACGCTATGCATCCTGGGGGTGACAAGATGTACAAGGATGTCAAGCGACAATTCTGGTTTTCTGGAATGAAGAAGGCAATTGCAGACTTCGTTGCTCGATGTCTCGTTTGCCAGAAAGTTACTGCAGAACGAAGACTTCCCTCTGGACTTCTCCAACCGTTACCTATTGGAGAATGGAAATGGGAGAACTTCGCAATAGATTCTGTTACGGCCTTACCTCGAAACAATAAAGGGCAAGATGCTATCTGGGTCATCATTGACAGACTTACAAAGTCTGCACACTTCTTGCCAATAAAGTTCACGGATAACCCCGCCAAACTTGCAAAACTATATGAAAGAGAGATCGTACGCCTTCATGGCATACCACTCACGATCGTCTCTGATCGAGACCCACGATTCACATCAAACTTTTGGAAAAGCTTCCAGAGTAGAATGAGTTCTAAGATCACTATGAGCACAACCTTCCACCCTCAGACTGATGGGCAGTCAGAGCGGCTTATCCAAATCTTAGAAGACATGTTACGATGTTGCATTTTGGACTTTAATGACGGATGGGCAAAATATTTACATTTAGCGGAGTTTGCATACAACAACAACTGCCAAACTAGTATTGGCATGGCACCATACGAGGCTCTCTATGGTCGGTCTCCTCATTTCTCATTAAGAAACCTCCTCATTTCTCATTCCTCACACCAAATCACCTTCTCTTGTGAATTTCTTCTCCTTTCCACGCATTCTAAGTTTTTGAGACTCTCTGTCCGAGACTCTCGGTGCGGTGCAACAAAGTTCTGTCCGGAGGAAAGCCTCAGATCTGAAAGCGGTGCAACGAAGTTCTGTCCGGAGGAAAGCGCTAGATCAGAAAGAAGAAGTTTTTATCTGAAGGTGGGGAACGAAACATAGGTTTGCGTGTTTCATAGCTTTTATTAAAGTTTACAATCAATTATTATTATGTCTACCATTCATTTACATTGCATTATGTCATATACTGTTTATACTGCCGCACTTATGCCTGTATATTTGGAATTCATGTATTGCACTGTTATAATGCCGGATTTATGGTCAATCTGACTCAACTAGACTCGGTCTTATTCTCAGTAACTTTAAATAGTGAACGGGAGGCAGCGGGCTGCTCTAGGCGATTGGTATTTAAGCAGACCTTGTGTCTCACCTCTCAACTGGGGACTGATCTAATTGGTTTTATTGAAAGCTATCAGCTTATACAGTAATACTGAATGTCTTAATCTTGCACGTGGTGATACCGACCATGATAAGGTTCACCAGACGTTGCCAAAGTCAGTCTAAATGTCAAGAAAAGACTAGACCAGTAGACTAGACCAGTTCATGCATTGGCATCATACATATCACCACCTAGGGACGTATATGGTTTATGACTCATAGAATAGTTAGGAGCATTGCTCGCTATTCATTTCATTTCTCTGGAGAGGGACGTACATGAGAACCCGGCTACACCCGGGGAGAGACATCAGTACGTGAATCCAGAGCATCATTCCTGTACGTGAATTCAGGCGATGTACGTTCATCAAACCATTACGAGACGGTGTCATGCATACATACATATTGATTGATTATGATGCTCACATGTGTATTTAAGATATTTGATATTGAAGTATGATTTATTAATTGTTATACTCATGCACTATTTACCCGCTGAGCGCGTTAAGCTCACTCCATTATTATCCAATCTTTCACAGGAAATCAGGGTGGACTGGGTGCAGGTTATGGGGCCCACATTTTATACCTTTTGTTTAATTCATTGGGGATTTTGGGAGTATGTTCCCTTGACCATTTTATGTACAAAAGTATTCTGAATTAAATGAAATCAGATTTGTACTGTGTATACTGTATTTCCACTGCGCACTCTGTTATTACCATTGTTATTGTTCCAAATGCGCGCCCCGTCCGAGAGTGTACCGCCGGTTTAGGCGCGTCCGGGCAGGGTGTGACATATATATATATATATTATTTTGTATATATTTTAGATTTACTGTAAAATATATATATGTATGTGTAAATTGTAATATACTTTTAATACAAAATTACACATACACACACACACACATATATATATATATATATATATATATATATATATATATATATATATATATATATATATATATATATATATATATATATATATTATAATAAATATAAAATATATATGTGCACATAATTAAGAGCAGAAAATGAAAAAACAAATATAATTAAAATTGTGTTATATAATTAAAGTATATATAGTATATATAAATATAATACGTACCACATACATAATACATTGTGTCAAAAAAAAGTAATATATAAATATATATATAGATATAGATATAGATATGTGTGTGTGTGTGTATACGTATATATAATGATAAAAAATATAATCAAGTGTATTATAACAATTAAGAGCTTATAAAGTGTGTATAATATATATTTAATTAAGTCAATAGTGTTATTTAATTAAGGGTTTATATTTGTATTATATATACATTATGAAGAGCATGTTCAATTATGTATATAATACGAATAATCCACATACCTAGTCTATTTCTTAATAAAACAAATAATCTACATACCTACTTTATTTCTTAATAAGAGTATATATAGTATAAAATGGTAAAAAAAAATATAATTAAGATTCAAGAGTATTATATAATTAGAGAATTTATTATACATATATATGCACACACGCACAAACTTATATATATATATATATATATAATTAAGAGTATACAAAAGGAAAGAAAAAATACATAATTAAGAATATTTAAAGTATGTGTAATAAGAAAAACACAATAGTCAAGAGTGTTATATACTTATATATAATTAAGTGTTTATATTTGTATTGTATATACATAATTAAGAATATGTTCAATTAAGTATACAATAAAAAAAGAGTACATATCATTTTTTTTATTACGAAAAGACTACATATAATTAATTAAAGATACATGTATGTATTTCAACTTTGGTAAGTATACTCTCTAATTTTTTTTTATCAAATATACGTTATTAAATATACTCTCTAAGGGCGTGTTTGGCACGGTGGATTGGATAGTATAGGATTAAAAATAATCCGACTCCCACGTTTGGCAACCAAATCGGATACGATTACAAATAATCCCTACTATCCTTATACCCCGTTGCAACGACATTATTAAATAACCCCCACGTAATCTTCTTCTTCTTTTAAAAAAAAAAAAGAAAAAGAAAAAGAATTCTTTCTTCTTCTGCAATCGCATCATCGTCTTCTTCTTCTTCTTCTTCTTGTTCTTTTAATAAAAAAAAGAGTTGTTGCGATTACAGCAAATTGCAAAACCTGGTTTTGCCATTCGCTGCAATCGCATCATCTTCTTCTTCTTCTTTTAACCAAAAATAAATAAAATTCTTGCGATTCGCTGCAATCCCAAAACCAAGTTTGATACATTTTTTTTTTTGTGAGATTGTATTTATTTATTTATTTATTTTAATTATTTATAGTTGAAATCTAGGTATAGTTAAAATTTGAAATAATGAAATTAATGGGTTTTTAAGTTTTTTAATTTTTCAATTTAAAACTTATCCAATGTTGCACCAAACACAGGTTCACTTTATTTTTAATCTTATCACATTCTATCATATCCAATCCAATCTCATAAAAATAATCATATCCTATCTCACGCACCAAACGGACCCTAAAAGTAAGTAGTAGGGCTAGATATAAATATATAATGATTTTAACTAAATTATAATAAGGGTTAAGCTAAAATTATGAATGAAAGAAAGATATTATCCAACTACATACATAAACTCATTCATTTAAGATAAATTAACACATATTTAAGATAAGTTAAATAAATAATATTTTTAACTTGTATGTTTTATTTAATTATTTAACTAAAATTTATATTTTATTATAACTAATCTAACCTTAAAATATGTATTTGGTTACATTAGTAGTCCAAAAGCACGATCCAAAGGCCCGACCCAAAGACCCAATCCATATATTTTTTTGCTTGGGTCTAAGCCAAGGCTTTTTAATTTTTGGCCCGGCCTGGCCCGGCCCAGCCAAGCCCGATTATTTCTAGGCTCGACAGGATCGGGCCGGGCCGAGCCATGTAATACCCCAAAATTTTTAAGATATTTTCGCACTTTTAACTATAAGGGTATTTTTGTAATTTTATGCAAAAGCCAAAAAGGCCCCATATGCGACATGTATTACGTTAAAAATATTATAAAGCATATTTTTTGGTGAATCGTGTTAAGAACGAACGAAAACGGATCTCCAATGAGACCTGAACACGTATAATAACAATATATAAATGTTTTACTAAAATTAGATGGAAACACAAGAACAACAACAACAACAATAATAATAATAATAAAATTCCTTAGAAATACATATATTACGTAGTTAATACATATGATGCCTTGATCAATATGTACAACACATCACATATACAAATAATTTAATAAATATTACATTGCCAATACATCATATATATAATATTTACAAATAATTCATTATTTATTCTTATGGTCACGTTTTCATGAGCACATGGCATACGTACATTATTTCTATCATGGATCAAGAATGTGGTTAGGTTGCTAAGATTAATAACTTGACATGTGGCTATCATAAATTTGTTGAGGGAATAATTGTTAGAATGAGAAGTCATCAAACTCATGGCATTATTGGAGTAGGATGCAAGGTAAAACAAAACCCATTTAAATTAACATACAAGAAACATATTTCAACAACACTATTAAAATAAGAATTCCAGGAGTAGTTATTCTTGACGAAGAATATCATCAAAGGTCACTTTGGGTAGTTGTTCTTTATGAACATCATCAATGATTACTGTATCAATGATTATGGATTTTGACTTAAGTGCCACTAGAGACTGATTCCCTGAAGGCATCTCTTTGTGATAAGTGACAAAACTCTCGACTAAAACAATCAAGTGCTTGCAACATTAATGTTTGAAACTTGTGTGTATGTTCTCATGTATATATCTGAGTAAAATACTATAAATGTGTATAGAGGACCCACTGGGCATTCAAGCTCATCCTAATTCTTCACATGTATTTATTTAGAGAAATAAATTTGCAAGCTTGTGGTATGGTTCTATATTAGGGGTGGGTTAGTAATTTGAGTCCCTTTGTAGTAATAAGACCGAGTACTTTATTTTTGAACTCTTTCAAAAGAAAATGGGTTGTAATAACAATTAGTACTTTTATGGCTGTCACGATGCCCCTGACATAAGTTGACCTCATGACCGGCACAGTATATTATATACTATACATACCCTGTATATAATATATAATACAATGTCAGCCTCAACAAAATTACACAAATCTCTAAAAAATTTTGACAATATCTCTCAATAAAATAAACCTCTCACAACCTGATATACCACAAATCAAATCCAATATATATATATATAGATAATCATCCCATTCATCCATTCCACGAATCAAATTCTCACATGATAGATATATATATGATCATCCCGTTCTATCATCACAACCATTGTATAACCAAGATATTCCATTATAATTCATATTCCCACGTAACCCACCTAAATGATATTATATACATAGCAATGTGATATTTAAACATATCAAAATAAAAAAAAAATATAGCCCATTTCCTCCACGCATACATACATAAACAAAGGCGAATGTGGATCATGTGTCAATCACTCTCTAGTTTTTCCTTTTCCCTTTGATTATGTACCTGGAATATTGGAGGAAATGGAGTGAGCAATAAACAAGCTCAGTGAATATATCTCTTGGTATGTCAATCATATGTATTTAGGGAAACATGACATTTAAAGTCATTCAAAACATTTATGAAACACACATGCATTATTCAACAAAGACAAGATACACGTCAATAACAGAAATTTCAGGATTTTTCAAGAAAACAATGCATCATTTTCAACAAAAACCACAATCTCCCTCCTTCTCGTAATGAAGCGGGTACGAACTCCTTATTATGCTCCGATAAAGTGCCTACGCTCGGATCTCACATTACTCAATTCACAGTCATTTCAAGGATCTAAAATCCTTGTTAGGATAGGCCTATTGACAATGAGGTTAGGCATAACACTCATTCGGATCTAATTCCTAACGAAATGACATCATATGCGATCTACCTTTGCACGTCTCGCATACTCCAATTCCAAAACCATTTATGAATGATCAATAAAACACAATGCATTTATATACATAGTATGCTTACATTTAAATATTTAATATAAATAAAATGCCATACAAGAACCAAAATCAAGAAATATACTCACAGTACAAGATTTTCCAACTGAAAATACAATCACCGCCGCATTTGAGTCCAGTTCCAATTGAAATCAATTAACTCAACCTGTCATAACAATTCAATAATTTAATTCCATTTATTCATATCTATTTCACGCATAAATACTTAGTTACCATTTACATATTTAATTTCTCAACTCACTTCAAATCACCAATAATAAAGATCAACCAGAAAAATATTATACACATTTCATGAATTTAGATTCCAACTCAATTTAGGACTCATAAGTAGTTGAAGACGCTACTATACCGTTTCTACTGTCCATCTAGATATTTCCACAAGCAGAAACAGTGAAAATAGATTTTCAAATCATATTTCCGCTAGTTCTCAAATTTATATTTCTACTGGAAACACATATCAATTTTATTAAAAATATAGAACATTCCTAAAATTATTGTCCACATCGACAAGTGTAAAATCAATCATACTATCATTCTACCGCCTTCAACAGGTATTTCACTGAGGTTTTACATGTTCACAGAGGTCATGAAAGTAAATTTTACTCACAAAAACCATATATTTAGTTACTAAAAATATCAAATCATATCCAAAAATCACAATCTTGGTATCGAAACGTCTGGAATTCAGTTCTTTACTATTCTATGATCTCAAACCGGAGTTTCACTGGATTCCAATTCCATTTTATTCACTGGAAATAATTACAGTACTGTTCACGACACTGTTTATTGAAAACATATATAATTTTACTAAAATTGTCAAACGGTCTCCAAAAATCATGAAATTAATATCGATATACTCACAACAGTCCATTATACCATTCTATAGCCTTAATATGGAGTTTCATCGGGTTTTAATATGATTCAAAAGGTCTCCAATATCAACTCTAACTTCCAACAGCCATAAAAATTCCAAATGAACAAATAAATGAAATCTAACAACATAATCGAGGCTTCAACAGTTTTGTAATACCCTGTATTTCACAAAAAAAAAAAAATTACTATTTGGGCAACGCCCGAACGTTCAGGCGCATGCCAGAACGTTCAGGCGCATGACAGAACGTTCAGGCGCATGACAGAACGTTCCGGCGCAATGCATGCCCGAACGTTCAGGCGCAAGGCATGCCAGAACGTTCAGGCGCATGCCAGAACGTTCAGGCGCATGCTAGAACGTTCTGGCGCATGCCCGAACGTTCAGGCGCAAAAATCTCTATATAAGAAATCTCTATATTCGGGCATGCGCCTGAACGTTCGGGCGTTGCCCAAATAGTAATTTTTTTTTTGTGAAATATAGGGTATTACAAGTTTAGGGAGTGTTTTTCAACCTTTCGAACAAATTTTCATTCAAGTCGAATCAAAACCCCAATTTCGAAAACATCGTAAAACGGTTCCCATAGAAAAAATTACTTCAAGAGAAACATTACACTTAGCTTAAATATCAATTTCAAGAAGAAATAAAGTAAAAATCACTTACCGCGAGTTCCGATTTGACGCGAATCCCGCGTTTCACACCCCGCCCGGACGCGCCTAAATCTGCAGTACACTCGCGGACGGGGAGCGCATTTAGAATTTTAACAATGGTAACAATAGAGTGCGCAACGGAAATATAATATACAGTACAAATCTTATTTCATTTAATTCAGAATATATTTTGTACATAAAATGGTAAAGGGAACAGACTCCCCAAAAATCCCCAATGAATAATACAAAAGGTACAAAATGTGGGTCCCATAAATCTGCACCCAGTCCACCCTAATTTCCTGTGAAAGATTGGATGATAATTGAGTGATCTTAACGCGCTCAGTGGGTAAAATAGATCGTGAGTATAACAATTAATAAAACATACTTCAATATCAAATATCTTAAATACACAAGAGAACATCATAATCAATCAATATGTATGTATGCATGACACCGTCTCGTAATGGTTTGATGAACGTGCATCGCCTGGTTCACGTACAGATGTCCTTCCCTAGGCGTAGCCAGGTTCTCACTGTACGTCCCTCTTCAGGAACGATGCTCTGGATTCATGTACTGATGTCCCTCCCCAGGCGTAGCCGGGTTCTCATTGTACGTCCCTCTCCAGAGAAATATAATGAATAGCGAGCAATGCTCCTAACTATTCTATGAGTCATAAACCACATACATCCCTAGTTGGTGATATGTATGATACCAATGCATGAACTGGTCTAGTCAACTGGTCTGGTCTTTTCTTGACATTTAGACTGACTTTGGCAACGTCTGGTGATCCTTATCAGAGTTGGTATCACGACGTGCAAGGTTAGGAAATTCAGTATTACTTGTATAAGCTGATAGCTTTCAATAAGACCAACTAGATCAGTCCCCAGTTGAGAGGTAAGACACAAGGTCTGCTTAAATACCAATCGCCTAGAGCAGCCCGCTGCCTCCCATTCACTATTTAAAGTTACTGAGGACAAGGCCGAGTCTAGTTGAGCCAGATTGACCACAAATCCGACATTATAACAGTGTAATACATGAATTCCAAATATACAGGCATAAGTGCGACAGTATAAACATTATATGACATAATGCAATGTAAATGAAAAGTAGACATAATAATAATTGAATGTAACTTTAATAAAAGTTATAAAACACACAAACCGATGTTTCGTTCCCCACCTTCAGATAAGAACTTCTTCTTTGCAGATTTGGCGCTTTCCTCCGAACAGAAGTTCGTCGTATCGCACCGAGTGTCTCGAACAGAGTCTCAAACAGACAAGAACTCAGAATGAGTGAAAAGAGGAGGAAAAATCACTAGTGAAGGTGATTTGGTTTGAGAAAATGAGGAGGAGAGGGCTCCTTATATAGAAAAATTGGCGCCAGAACGTTCGGGCGGGCGCCTGAACGTCCGGGCATTTCTGCCCAAACAATTTTTTTTTTGTGAAATACGGGGTATTACACCGCGTTTCTCCCCTTTTTCCTCTCTTCTCTTCTTCTTTTTTTCCTTTTTTTTTCAAACAAAATCGGTGGCTTTTAAAAGAGAAGTGGATGAGGGTGATTTACTATGATCCCATGCTCCTAGGCTCCCCTTAATAACCAACTCCTCCATCAAATTTCATTTAATTCAACTCATCTCATTTATATAATTCATTTAATAATTCAATTTCAATCTACACCATTTTCTTAATTTAATTTATAACTCAATTCACTTATTTTACATGTATCCATATATGCCCATACAGTTGACCTCCTACGTATGTATACGTATATTATACAAATTGAAATATGTATAAATCAATATAAAATTTAGACCAAGAATATGGGGTGTTACAATCTTTCCAACTTAAACAAATTTCGTCTTCGAAATTTAAGATCATGGAATATTCCTCAAGTGATACTCAATTCCAGAAAACTGTTCCCGCATTTTATATTTCCGCTCCCATGTTTGCTCCTCTTGATACGTGGTATCCTCCCGAACTTAAAGTTGAGTTATATCCATAACATATATGAAATCCGAATGATATTTCCTCAACATCAATATATAAAAAACATTATGGACAGCTGTCAACTGTGACAGTAAAGCAAATTGGTAAGTCAATGGATCTATCCTTTCAAGGATCTCTAATGGTCCAACAAATCGCGATGCGAGCTTTCCTTTCATCCCAAATCTCATTTGGCCTTTCTGTGGTACTGAGTCAGCCACAACACATTTCAAGGCCTACATACCAACCCTGTGTATTTAATAATATCCTCTGGCAGCAATAATAATAACTCCATACTTTCAAATCAACAAGTTGGAGATCTATAAGGCTTACTATAAAACCTTTAGAGTGTTATCATTATGCTATTATAATAGCTATTTATACACACAAGTTTACAAAAATAATATATTCCTTCCAACTTCCACTGAAATTCAAGTATACTAGACCCGAGCATTCTCGCAAGCATCAAAGTCACTTTCTCAGTCTGTCAACCAGTCTAAGAATAGAATATCACATTGAGAAGGAGATGAGTACCAAATCGAGTCTGCATCATATATCAGATCTCGACAAAATCTTCGAATCTTAATCCGACATGACAAATATCTGAGTACCCCCATAAAATCTCCCTATCTCGCACATATACAATCTGCTCAATCTATTAAAAGAATTCTGGTGTTCATTGGAAGAATACGCAGACTTATCAGTCCACTAATGATTATCCAAATGGTATCATTTCTACCCATAACCCATAAGATACCATTTGAATCCCATCTTCATTTAACACAATCCATATTACCAATTCCATAATCTTTCATACTGATATCATACTCGTGTCATCATAAATCTTACTCTCTGAATATGAGTATCAATCAGCTGAACATGCATCCGAGCACAAATATCAACACATGGAGTAATAGAGAGTACACTCATAACTGTAACTCTCACTCACAAACAATCTCCATTTATGGCTAACTGATAGTTACTACTCCAGTTTCATCCTGTTTTCTGCTAAATGTCTCAGCAACATATTGGCCTTTCCTAGGATAATAATTTGATATAAAATCAAATCCTTCGGGAATTCTTGCCACATTTATTACCTCATATTCAGTTTCTTTACGTTCAAATAATTACTTCAGACTCGTAAAATCTGAAGATAGTGTGACCTTTTTATTATAGAGGCAATGCTCTCATTATTTCAAAAGAACTACCAACTAATTTTTATTCACTCTCAAGATAGTTATTTTCGTGCACTACCAAATATCTGGAGGCATAAATAATTAACCTATCCTTTCGTATCAATGCACAACCCAGATCTGGACGTGATATTCATCAATCACAATTACTTCCAGGTTCTAAAAATAATAATAAAATATAATACTGTGAGAGCTTCCCCATGCACAACGGTCCACATATTATATAACATTCATCAGGTTTAGTTTCGTGAGTGGAATAGTTAGCTTCAAGGATCTTTCCACGCACTTTCTATAACATACAACTAATACCAGAGAACTTTTGATTTCCATTATTGAAATCAGTTTTAACAGTTCTATGATCACTTTGACCTTCCCAGCATCCTTAAAGATACTATTTAAACTAGTCACGTGATCCAAAAATTCTCATCTCAATTATATTCAAAACTCATATTCACCGAGCTAGGCACTCAATCGGTACTCTCTTAGTGACTACAAGATAATCCAGAGGTGCTATTCATGCTCCTCTCATTTCTTGGGACAATTTCATATATCATCATCGAAGACTATGTAATGACCAATATACGATTCATATACCCACTGCATCAATCCTATAAACATGATTGACACATTAATCAAGGTTACCAAAATTTCATAATATCCATATCTTGTCTTAAAATAGTCTGCATTACATCCTTTTCTTGAATTCTTAACGGATGGTGCCTAGATCTCAAAATGATCTTAATGAAAATTTGGTTCCATTCAGTTAATCGAATTCGACCATCTATCCATGGTAAAAGATATTCATTATTTACTGTTACCCTGCTCAGTTAACAGTAATTCAGACTTAAACATATTTTACTACACCTTCTTTCCATATTATCACAAATGCTGTCCAAGGTGGCATATCAAGGATAATAAATCTTTTGCTCATTAACACATTTACCTACACCTTAAATTCTCACAATTCCTCAGGTACTCTTTTATATGAAGGAATGGAGATACATGTTATACTGGCATCCGTTTTATATGTTATCAATCTCCTGTCCAGGTGAAAATTTTAATAATTCATTAGAGAATACTTCAACATACCAGCTCACCATAGGAATTTTAATCAACTGCATGCCTTATTGCGTTACTCTAAATGGCTTTGTAGTAGCCATATTCTCAATTTCCTCGTTAATAACTATCTTATCTTAGATAGAAGATTTTGAGGGTATAAATTCCTCAAGATTTAAAATGAGGATTTTCCACTTATTTAGAATATTACTTCTTTTCGGAGAGACGCTCCACTTGGCATGAGAGGTGGCCAGCCAATCATACCCAACTAAACATCCAATTTCGAAAAATTTCATATTCGAAAGTTCATAATTACTTGATGACCCTCATATTTATTACACATGATATTTGCTGACCATATCAGGGTAGATTCTTTCTCCTGTAGGAATACTCACAATCAATGATATACTATTATAACAGAAGATAATACAATCTGTCTACCATATCACCAAAGATAAAGGACCAGGTAGATCCAACAATACAACAAAATATGCACAATAACAAAATGTTGATCATACCCGTTATCAACGTCTTACTAATCTCTGGATCTGGTCTTGCATTTACTTTAATTTATTCACTAAAATCTGCTGTAGTCACATTGATAAAAGTTACTGGGGCATTCCATATCGACTAATTGGACACTAACACATCCGGTGTCTTTTTTTTTTTTTTTTATCAGATTGATAATAGACAATCATAGGTCGAGATACAATTTACTCAATCTGTGACTCCTGCTCAGGCAATGGAAACCACTTTTGGTTTTCATAATTCTTTAACATCACTTCCCTTTTTCCCAATATCATTGGGTCAGGTACTAACAAAATTAGAGTCACTAATACTGCCAAAATCTCAACCTTACTCAATGTTTCACTTATCTTGAATTTCATATTATTGCCCGAACATTTCCTTACATTACTTATTTCTCGTTTTACCTAGAACTGGTGTTGATGACTCTGCTTTAAACGACGATACAAACTATATCACTAGTATTGCTGGTGTTAACAATTTCACCACAACTTTGGCTGACCCAAAATTTATAGTCTGCCTCACAACCTGCACATATATTTATAACCCACCAATTATTAAACGTGTCGTATAGGATCTCAGAATTTATTCTAGATCCTTATCATTCTTATAGTATCCATAATGACCATTCCAAACATAAACTATACCAGTTTATTTAATTCATGTTTGTATTTATGGTTAGGCATGTCACTATATTTTAACAAGATAAAATTTCTCATTCCTTTAATCAATTTTAGCATGATGATAAAAGCCCTCATAAAATAGCTTCTTCAATTAATCTCATGCCTTAATCATCTCAGGAGTTCTTAACCCAATTTTCTATCATCTCTTATCATCAATTAGGTTAAACCTAGCTAACTTACGTTATCATTTTCAGAGACTTAATCATCTTCTAAGATGGTCTTTACTCGAAGTAGCCAAATCTCTGCTATTGCTAATATTATACTGCCAGTTAACATAGGAGAACCTCTTCTCCTAAAAGTCTCTATAACATTCACATATCTTTTTATTTCATTTGGCTTATCATGTCACACCCCGCCCGGACACGCCTAAACCGGCGGTACACTCACGGACGGGGCGCGCATTTGGAACAATTACAATGGTAACAACAGAGTGCGCAGCGGAAATACGGTACACACAATACAAATCTAATTTAATTTAATTCAGAATACTTTTGTACATGAAACGGTCAAGGGAACATACTCCCAAAATCCCCAATGAATCATACAAAGGGTACAAAATATGGGCCCCATAACTTGCACCCAGTCCACCCTAATTTCCTGTGAAAGATTGGATCATAATGGAGTGAGCTTAACGCGCTCAATGGGTAAATAGTGCATGAGTATAACAATTAATAAAACATACTTCAATATCAAATATCTTAAATACACATGTGAGCATCATAATCAATCAATATGAATGTATGCATGACACCGTCTCGTAAGGGTTTGATGAACGTACATCGCCTGAATTCACGTACAGGAACGATGCTCTGGATTCATGTACTGATGTCCCTCCCCGGGTGTAGCCGGGTTTTCATGTACGTCCCTCTCTAGAGAAATATAATGAATAGCGAGCAATGCTCCTAACTATTCTATGAGTCATAAACCATATACGTCCCTAGGTGGTGATATGTATGATGCCAATGCATGAACTGGTCTAGTCTTTTGGTCTGGTCTTTTCTTTGACATTTAGACTGACTTTGGCAACGTTTGGTGATCCTTATCAAGGTCGGTATCATGGCGTGCAAGAAAAGGACATTCAGTATTACTGTATAAGCTGATAGCTTTCAATAAGACCAACTAGATCAGTCCCCAGTTGAGAGGTGAAACACAAGGTCTGCTTAAATACCAATCGCCTAGAGCAGCCCACTGCCTCCCATTCACTATTTAAAGTTACTGAGGACAAGACCGAGTCTAGTTGAGTAAGATTGACTACAAATCCAGCCTTATAACAGTGCAATACATGAATTCCAAATATACAGGCATAAGTGCGGCAGTATAAACAATATATGACATAATGCAGTGTAAATGAATAGTAGACATAATAATAATTGAACCTAAACTTTAATAAAAGTTATGAAACACGCAAACCTATGTTTCGTTCCCCACCTTCAGATAAAAGCTTCTTCTTTCAGATCTGGCGCTTTCCTCCGGATAGAACTTTGTTGCACCGCGTACAGATCTGGCGCTTTCCTCTGGACAGAACTTTGTTGCACCGCACCGAGAGTCTTGGACAGAGAGTCTCAAAAACTTAGAATGCGTGGAAAGGAGAAGAAATTCACAAGAGAAGGTGATTCGGTGTGAGGAATGAGAAATGAGGAGGTTTCTTATATAGAGATTTTTGCGCCTGAGCGTTCGGGCATGCGCCTGTACGTTCTGGCATGCGCCTGAACGTTCTGCCATGCGCCTGTACGTTCTGTCATGCGCCTGTACGTTCTGGCATGCGCCTGAACGTTCTACCATGTGCCTGAACGTTCTGCCATGCCCCTGAACGTTCTGTCATGCGCCTGAACGTTCGGGCGTTGCCAAAATAGTAATTTTTTTTTTTTTTTTTGTGAAATACAGGGTATTACACTCTACCCCCCTTAAAAGGATTTCGCCCTCGAAATCAAGTCAAGTAGTGATGAGGGTTATCGGCTTGAGAAGTAGCCACCGGTGGATAAGGAGGCCACTTCATGTGTGCATCAGTATATCCATTGATATTATTTTCAGTCATCTGCGTAGTTATTGAAGTGAAACAATGGATCAAGATAGGTGTAAACAATGTTTCATCTTGGGATTGATAAGTGAAAATGATACAATGTACCACATCATCAGTTGGTACTAGAAAACAATTGAGGGTATTTCTGTTTAATTATTGCTTCTAGTTCCCATGTTGCTTCCTCTACGCCGTGGTGATCCCAGAGCACTTTCACAAGTGGTATGCTACGGCGCCGTAGTTCTTGAGTTTTTCGATCTAAAATCTGGATTGCTTTCTCCTGATACGTATTTCCTTCCTCAACCCGAACCTCGACTAAAGGGATGGTATGCGAAGGATCAGGACGATACTTGCGAAGCATAGATACGTGAAAAACGTCATGAACCTTAGGCATAGACGATGGAAGGGACAGACGATAAGCAAGTTTGCCAATATGTTCAATGATCTGAAATGGACCGATGTATCGCGGGGAGAGCTTGCCTTTGATGCCAAAGTGTTTTGACACCTCTTGTGGGCTGGACTTTCAGAAAAACAAAGTCCCCCTTATCAAATTCTAGTGATTGTCTCCGCTTGTCAGCATAGCTCTTCTGTCGACTTTGTGCAACGCAAAGTCATTCTTTTACTAGTGTGATCTTCTCAGAAGTCTCTTGAACTAGTTCAGGGCCTAACTGTGGTCGATCTACCATATCTAACCAGCATACCGGAGATCTGCAAGGCCGACCATAGAGAGCCTCGTATGGTGCCATGCCGATACTAGTTTGGTAGTTGTTGTTGTATGCAAACTCAGCTAGATGAAAATACTTTGCCCATCCGTCATTAAAGTCCAAAATGCAACATCGTAACATGTCTTCTAAGATTTGGATAAGCCGCTCTAACTGCCCATCAGTCATAGGGTGGAAGGCTGTGCTCATAGTGATCTTAGAACCCATTATATTCTGGAAGCTTTTCCAAAAGTTGGATGTGAATCGAGGGTCTCGATCAGAGACGATCGTGAGTGGTATGCCATGAAGGCGGACGATCTCTCTTTCATATAGTTCTGCAAGTTTGGCGGGGTTATCCGTGAACTTTATTGGCAAGAAGTGCGCAGACTTTGTAAGTCTGTCAATGAAAACCCAGATAGCATCTTGCCCTTTATTGTTTCGAGGTAAGGCCGTGAAAAAATCCATTGCGATGTTCTCCCATTTCCATTCTCCAATAGGTAACGGCTGGAGAAGTCCAGAGGGAAGTCTTTGTTCTGCCTTCACTTTCTGGCAAACGTGACATCGAGCAACGAAGTCTGCAATTTCCTTCTTCATTCCAGAAAACCAAAATTGTCGCTTGACATCCTTGTACATCTTGTCACCCCCAGGATGCATAGCGTACCTCGAACAGTGCATCTCAGTAAGCACTTCTTTACGAACCTCAGGATCGTTCGGTAGGCAGAGACGTTTTTTATAGCAAACGGTGCCGTCACCAGAGACCGACCAATGAGGAAGGTCCTGGCCGCTGAGTAGAAGGTCTCGTTTCTCCATTAACATAGGGTCATTGGCTTGAGCGGCTGAATTCTTTCGAACGAGCTCAGAGTTGACTAATAATTGAGAGAGTCGTGGTCTTGGTCCTTCGACGTTCAGCTGTAGGTTAAAGTTCTCCAACTCTGTAGCCAACTTCCCCATTTCGTAGTTAAGAGTGCAAGCAACATAAGATTTTCTACTCAGGGCATCGGCCACAACATTAGCCTTTCCGGGATGGTACTGGAGTTGAAAGTCATAATCTTTCAAGAATCCCAACCATCGTCTTTGGCGGAGGTTAAGGTCTCTCTGAGTGTATATGTATATAAGACTCTTGTGATCCTAGAAGACCTCAAACCGTTCACCGTATAGGTAATGACGCTACAACTTCAATGCAAATACGACAGTTGCAAGTTCCAAGTCATGCGTTGGGTAATTACCCTCATGAATCTTCAGTTGTCTGGATCCATATGCAACCACTTGGCCTTCTTGCATTAGCACGGCACCTAAGCCTTGGAGAGAGGCGTCGGTGTATAATGAAAAGCCAATTGCATTTCTTAGAGTGATAAGTACAGGTGCTGTCGTGAGGCGTTTCTTCAATTCCTGAAATAATGCTTCACAGGCGGGATTCCAGATAAATCGCACGTCTTTTCGAGTGAGCTTGGTTATAGGTTCAACAATCTTTGAGAAGTCCTTGATGAAGCGTCTGTAATAGCCAGCCAAACCAAGAAAACTCCTAATCTGAGTAACAGTGGTAGGCTGCTTCCAGTTTAAAACTGCTTCAACCTTAGAAGGATCTACCTCAATGCCATTGCCTGAAACCACATGGCCTAGGAATTGAACTCTCTTTGCCCAAAATTCGCACTTACTCAACTTTGCATACAGTTGGTGGCTTCTCAAGGTCTGGAGGATTATCTTCAAATGTATTTTATGGTTTTCCTCGGTTGAGGAATATATCAAGATGTCGTCCACAAAAACCACCATAAATCGGTCGAAGTATAACCTGAATATGCGATTCATCAAATCCATGAATGCAGCAGGTGCATTTGTTAGACCGAACGACATAACTAAGAACTCGTAATGACCGTACCGAGTTCTGAACGCCGTCTTGGTGATGTCCGACTCTCGGATCCGGAGTTGGTGATAACTGGACCGTAAATCAATCTTAGAGAAGTATTTGGCATCTCTAAGTTGGTCGAACAAGTCATCGATCTTGGGCAACGGATATCTGTTCTTGATGGTGACGTTATTCAACTTGCGATAATCGATGCAAAGTCGTAATGAACCATCCTTTTTGCGAACAAACAGAACTGGAGCGCCCCAGGGTGATGAACTCTTTCGGATGAAGCCATTACTCTCTAATTCCTTAAGTTGTTTGTCTAATTCGACCAGTTCGACATTTGACATTCTGTATGGTGGAATGGAGATAGGCCCTGTCCCTGATATGAGGTTGATCTCAAAATCGAATTCCCTAACTGGAGGTAGACCAGGAAGGTCATTGAGAAAAACCGTTGGGAATTCAGATATGACTGGAATATCATGTACTTCGAGAGGGTATAGTGCTGGTGAGTTGGTTTCATTGCCAAGGGATAGAGCTCGAAGTTGTGCCTTGAGAAGGGCAACGGTTGATTTGTGTATCCATTGCCTCGTTCCCTGAAGCTTAACCAACTCTCCTGTAGGCAAGGTTAACTGAACTTGCTTCTTCATACATTCGATCTTTGCATCCAGTGGTGTTAACCAGTCCATGCCGAGGATGATGTCGAAGTCTTCAAAATCCATTACAAAAAGATCGGCATATATTATATGTTCTGACATTCGAAGCTCACATCAAGCACACCGCAAGTTGACGTCAGCACCAGATCCGAACGGTGATGTGACATGGAGTGTGATGTTTGTGGGTTCAGGATGCAGGCCTAAATGTCTTACCAATGCTGATGATATAAAAGAATGCGTAGCACCTGAATCAAACAAAACATGCACCATGGTATTGAATGTCACACCCCGCCGAACGCGCCTAAACCGGCAGTACACTCACGGACGGGGAGCGCATTTGGAACAATTACAATGTATGTTCTGGCGTGCGCCTGAACGTTCTGGCGTGCGCCTGAACCTGAACGTTCTGGCATGCCTTGCGCCTGAACATTCTGGCATGCCTTGCGCCTGAACGTTGTGGCGTGCGCCTGAACGTTCTGGCGTGCGCCTGAACGTTCTGTCATGCTCCTGAACGTTCTGGCATGCGCCTGAACGTTCTATCATGCGCCTGAACATTCAGGCATGCGCCTGAACGTTCTGTCATGCGCCTGAACATTCGGGCTTTGCCCAAATAGTAAATTTTTTTTTTTTTGTGAAATACAGGGTATTACATATCATTGAGACCTTTTATTTATTTTATTTTTACTTCAGTCACAACTATATATGTTTTTGCAGAAGTACCTACACCATTAGCACCCACATCTGGAGCTATGAATGGTTCAAGCCTTTGTTTTTCTCACATTCCAACTTTGCCACAAGCTCATAAGCTGTGCATTTTGTTGTTGTTGGGTAGTTACTAGCCATATATAAGCTATGTAATTTATTATCATTGGATTACATCCAGTTCTTTTTCTTTCAGCCTTCTGATCCTTTCTTGATCAGGAATTTCCATTGTTAACCTTGACCGATCCTTCCCAAATTTAGAATTCACCATCGCAGGTGATTCTCAGTCAATATAAAATATTGGATTAGGCTCAACATAATAGTACTACCCATATGTATACCCATACAAACAATCAAAATATCATAAAACTTTTATCTTTTTAAGGATTTTAAACCTAACGCTCTGATACCAATATTGTCACGACGCCCTTGAGGTAGGTAGACGTCATGACCGACACAATGTACTATACACTGTACATACCCCGTATACAGTATATAATACATTGTCAGCTTCAACAGAATTACACAAATCTCCAACAACTTTTGATAGCATCTCCCATTAAACTAGACCTCTCACAACCTGATATACCATAAATCAAATCCAATATATATATAGATAATCATCCCATTCATTCATTCCACAAATCAAATTCTCATATGATAAATATATATGATCATCCCATTCCATCATCACAAGCATTGTATAACCAAGATATTCCATTATAATTCATATTTCCACGCAACCCACCTAGATGATATTATATACATAGTAATGTGATATTTAAACATATCAAAATAAAAAAATATAACCCATTTCCTCCACACATACATACATAAACAAAGGCGAATGTGGATCATGTGTCAGTCACTCTCTAGTCTTTCCTTTTCCCTTTGATTATGTACCTGAAATATTGGAGGAAATGGAGTAAGCAATCAACAAGCTCCGTGAATATATCTTTTGATATGACAATCATATGCATTTAGGGAAACGTGAAATTTAAAGTCATTCAAAACATTAATTAAACACACATGCATTATTCAACAAAGATAAAATACACGTTAACAATATAAATCTCAGAATTTTTCAAGAAAACAATGCATCATTTTCAACAAAACCATAATCTCTCTCCTTCTCGTAGTGGAGGAGGTACGAACTCCTTATTATGCACCGATAAAGAGCCTACACTCGGACCTCACATTACTCAATTCACAATAATTTCAAGGATCTAAAATCCTTATTAGGACAGGCCTACTGACAATGAGGTTACGCATAACACTCATTCGGGTCTAATTCCTATTGAAATGACATTATATGCGATCTGCCTTTGCACGTCTCTCATACTCCAATTCCAAAACCATTTATGAATGATTAATAAAACACAATGCATTTATATACATAGTATGCTTACATTTAAACATTTCATATAAATAAAATGTCATACAAGAACCAAAATCAATAAATATACTCACAGTACAAGATTTTTCAACTGAAAATACAATCACCGCCACATTCGAGTTCAGCTCCAATTGAAATCCAACTAACTCAACCTGTCATAACCATTCAATAATTTAATTCCATTTATTCATATCTATTTCACGCATAAATACTTAGTTATCATTTACATATTTAATTTCTCAACTCACTTCAAATCACCAATAATAAAGATCAACCAGAAAAATATTACACGCATTCCATGAATCTAGATTCCAACTCAATTAAGGACTCGTAAGCAGTTGAAGATGCTACTATACCGTTTCTACGATCAATCTAAATATTTCCACAAGCAGAAACAGTGAAAATAGATTTGCAAATCATATTTCCACTAGTTCTCAATTTTATTTTTCTACTGGAAACATATATCAATTTTATTAAAAATATAGAACATTCCTAAAATTATTCTGTACACATTGACATGTGTAAAATCAATCATACTATCATTCTACCACCTTCAACAGGTATTTCACTGAGGTTTAACATGTTCGCGGAGGTCACGAAAGTAAATTTTACTCACCAAAATCATATATTTAGTTACTAAAAATATCAAATCATATCCAAAAATCACAATCTTCGTATCTAAACGTCCATAATTCAGTTCTCTACGATTCTATGGTCTCAAACCAGAGTTTCACTGGATTCCAATTCCATTTTATTAACTAAAAATAATTATATTACTGTTCACGACACTGTTCATTGGAAACATATATAATTTTACTAAAATTGCAAACGATCTCCAAAAATCATGAAATTAGTATGGATGGACTCACAACAGTCCATTCTACCATTCTATAGCCTTAAACTGGAGTTTCATCGGGTTTTAGTATGATTCAAAAGGTTTCCAATATCAACTCTAACTTCCAACAACCATAAAAATTCCAAATGAACAAATAAATGAAATCTAACCACATATTCGGGGCTTCTACAATCTAGGGAGTGTTTTTCAACCTTTCGAGCAAATTTTCATTCAAGTTGGGTCAAAATCCTAATTTTGAAAACACTGTAAAACGATTCCTATAGCAAAAATTACTTCGAGAGAAACGTTACACCTACCTTAAATATCAATTTCACGAAGAAATAAAGTAAAAATCACTACCGCAGGTTCCGATTTGACGTGAATCTCGTGTTTCTCCCCTTTTTCCTCTCTTCCCTTCTTCATTCTTTCATTTCTGTTTTTTTCTTTTTTTTTTTCAAACAAAATCGTTGGCTTTTAAAAGAGAAGTGGATGAGCGTGATTTACTATGATCCCATGCTCCTAGGCTCCCCTTAATAACCAACTCCTCCATCAAATTTCATTTAATTCAACTCATCTCATTTATATAATTCATTTAATAATTCAATTTCAACCTACACCATTTTCTTAATTTAATTTATAAGGCAATTCATTTATTTCACATGTATTCATATACGCACATACAGTTGACCTCCTACGTATGTATACATATATTATACACCTCAAAATACGTATAAGTCAATATAAAATTTTGACCAAGAATATGGGGTGTTACAATGGCACTTTATTATGGTCAATAAAGATATCATGGTTTATTTAAATGTGTATGCCTTGGACTTGAACTTGTCACTTGGACATGATGAATTTTTTCAAATGTTAGGTCCTCAATGGATGGACAAGAGTAAAGACCCTTTTCGCTCAATATGAGAATTTGTTGGATGAAAATACATTGTCCTTGGCATGGATATTGAAAGGGTATTTATTTATCTTAATCGGTGATATAGTTTGGACTGTACAACGTAATTCCTTGGAAAATCCTTTTAATCTGTATTATGGGTTTGGGTTAAGGTAGATGGGTACCATTAAGGCCTCGATTTTTGGTTATCTTTCTTAGTAAAATTCTAAATGACTACTATGTTTGCTCGAAAATTTAGTGCTAAAAATCGGGGTGTGACTGGCCAAATAATCGAAATTTCCACCCCTACCTATTTATACTAGTTTAGAACACATCACAACCACACAATTTAAAATTCACAAAAAATCATGGCCATACACATGTATTTTACTTTTTTACCACTTTTCCACCAATTATTTACACATAGTATTGGGCTTTGACTTGGGTTTGGAATCTTTTAGATATTGGGCTTGGGCTTGATCATGGAATCAAAACAACTATTCTTCTTAGAATTAATGTTGGGCTTAGCCTTCGGACTTTATCATGGACATGGGCATGGGCTCAAAATAAATTTATACTATACTAATTTTCTTGTTTTGTGACATTTAGATAGTAATGGTGGTGAAAATATTAATTTTTACTTATTTATTTATTAGTTATGTATTTTATAAGTTTATGAAAATTTTGGAGTATTACAATCTGGAGTATTGTGCCGGTCGTGACATCACCTGGAGAAGAGTTGCAACATTGCTAATGTTGAGATTTTGAGTTCAAATGGGTTTCTTGGGTCTTTAATGAAGTTTTTAAAGGTTCCTTGATGATTTAAACATGGTTTTGAGCAAAAATAGAAGGATTAAAGGTGATCTTTGGAATTTTGAGAAACTACTTGTTCCTTAGGTAACCAATGTGGATTTTGATTTAATTTTAAGGTCTTAGTTATCTTTTGTGCTTCTCTTTAGAGATTTTATCTTTTTAGATGAAACTACGGTAAGAGAACTCAACAATTATGATCAATGAGTGTTGGAGTTGGAACTTTTTGGAAATTAGTGCTTGGCCATCTACTAGGGCGTGGGGAGACAAAACCCTTGAGATATGTTGGATGAATGGAGGTCAAGAGTCCGTTGATGATGATTACCCCAAAATTTTTCAAGGGTAGTTTTGAAATTATAAATCCAAGGGCATTTTTGTAATTTTACAGTAAGACCGAGGCTCGAACACGGCATGTGTTACATATGACGGGCTACTATATTTTATTTAGATTTTAATTCCGTATCACCTCAAATTTAAGATAATAATTTAAATCACTTGGTTTCTATGATTAGGCTTAAGTGGCCAAATAAAAGTAGTAATAATAATAATAATAATAAAGTTATAGGATAATCCACGTTATTTAAGTGTTCCCAAAATTTCATTACTATTCTACCTAAATGTCAATTCAAACTATCTATTTTAATCTCATAAAATTACAAACCATATATCTTATTATTCCTGAAAAGCAAGTTTCTAATAATCAATAGTTTTTCAATCTCTGCACATAAAGCCACCACATGTTAGACATGATAAGATATCCAACTCTTTTTTATTAATTCCTCTCATACTCCACGGTTAGCACATTCTCCATTTTGTGGGCAAAGGCAATTTAGAAAATTAAGATGTTTTATCACTCTTAATTAGGCTCTATGCACATGTGCCACTAAGGCACAAATTTTATAATTTTGGCATCTTCTATTTTAATTCCTAGTACTTCCAAAATCACCACGGAAACCCTAGGCATATAATGTTGAATTCTCGTGGCCGCCTCTTTGCCTTTTCCATCTTCTTCAATCTCCTCTTCTCTCGAACCAGTAACCAAGAAACATGGTGTAGAAAAGTAAATATACTATTTATGAATAAACAATAGATAGAGGAATGCAGAAGCGTTACCCAACGTTTCGATATCTGCATGGTGAGATCCGAAGTACGATAGTACGACCTCGAACCCAAAATCCACAACCCGAATACGAATGATCACAATCAAAAAGTCTTTGGCCCTTTTGGTTTTCACCAAAAACTCTCCAATTACTTCTCATAACATTTTGGGATTCTTGAGATTAAAACTTAATCTCTCAAGAAGTTATCTCTTATATGAGATAACCACTTATCTCATCTCTTATGGAAAAGTGGTGCAATATGTATCCCACTCCCACTATTGTAGGAAGTGGGATCTCTAAAGTGGGATAAGATAAAAGAAACGTGTTTATCTTATTAATGCTTTGTGGGACCCACTTTGTCGGCCCACATGAATCAAATATTTTCAACATCTCCCACTGGCACATAACGTGTTGTTTGAGAAAAGGTCGAACACTACATGGGCGCCCTTTAAATTTTAATTCATAACCTCCCACCCGCACATGGTGTGATTGACGATCAGTGCAATTGTAAATGGGTCGTGCGACCGTGAGCACACTTGTAAGTAGGAGCTCTTACACTAGAAACTCATCAGGAGCCAGCATAGAGCATCAACTTTCTCATAGTAATATGGTGTCTCATAATGCCCCAGATTCATTTGTCACACCTTATCAAAGTATTCCCCATCCCTTTAGAGTAATTCCTTGATATCTCATCTAACAGTGTAGTCTTACTGACATTGCTAACTCTATGTTGCAACATTTGTATTGCACGATAAAAAGTATACTATTGAGATGTGATACCAAATGATATTCTTTTCGCCCTCACACCACTAGGTTAAGTATTAATCGTTTACCTAGTAATGTCCCGTTAAGGTCGAATTACTCATGACCTTATAGTACTTACCAAAGTAGCGAACATTAAAACTTCACTTCATGGTGTATTCAAAAGTAACAAAGGGCATTTTCGTAGGCACATATAGATATGGACTTTTGCGAACTCACACAGTGAGGAAGCAGAGATTTTTCTCTCACTCTCAGAGTGGTCGACTTACATATGTAATACAAAATTACATGCTACAGTGGAGTTATTCTACTCATAAGAGCGTATGTTCTACTCAAAAAACATTGTACAGATTTCTAGTCTAGTTGCATTTATGCACCTAACTCGAGTTCCTAAGAGCTCGCATATCCAGTTTAATGCACCAATTAAAGATCTCCTATCCGATTCAAAACGACAGGCTTAATGGATAGTATGTTAATCCATTATCAGTCTTAAAAAAAAATAGACCTCATGTTAATTCCAATCAAGGTTGTCTATCATCATAAAATGACCTATTGCTATTCAAAGCAACATTAGTCAAATGTCTCATCTCTGCTCGCTCTACATGAAGCGCCAGAGGTGATTGTTCGTGTGAGTAAGCCAATCATGCCTGTGAACATACTAACATGTTGTGCCAATAATAGATCAAATACAAACAAAGATATACAAATAGTGGGTAGAATTTATTAAATGATCTAGAAGTAGAAGTCTGTTACAAAATGAAATTTACAACCTACGTAAACCCAAAGATTTAACATGTTGAAGAAATACATCTCTAGCAATTGGCTTAGTCAATGGATCAACCACCATTCTATGCGTAGAGATATATTGTATACATACTTCACCATGTGCTATTATGTCTCGAACACAATTATACTTGATGCCAATATGCTTGGTTTTGTCGTGATATTTTGGATCTTTAGTATATGGTATTGCAGCTTGGCTATCACTGTGAATAACGACAGGTTTCTTTGCATTTTTGACTATTTGAAGATCTTCTAGAAACCATCGTACCCAAACTGCCTCTTGGACTATTGCTGAACAAGCAACAAATTTTGATTCCATAGTAGAAAGAGCAATACATGTTTGCTTCTTACTACTACATGAGATAACACCATTGTTTAGCAGGAAAGCATATCCTGAAGTTGATTTGCGTTCATCTGGATCACCACCCAAATCAGCATCGGAGTATCCCGTTAAACGCATCTCATTACCTTGATAACATAGGCATAGATCCATGGTTCCTTTTAAGTATCGTAGTATTCGCTTCACCGCTTTCCAATGTTCTTCACCGGGATTCGATTGATAACGACTGACTAATCCAACGACAGAACATATGTCTTGGTGTGTGCACATCATTGCATACATGAGACTTCCAATTGCACTCGCATATGGAATTTTGGACATCTTTTCTTTTTCAGTTGAAGTCTGAGGACACATTTCTTGACTAAGGTGTGTACTTTTTATGATTGGTGTATCAATGGGCTTGCAATCTTTCATGTTAAATCGTTCAAGTATGATTTTTATGTACTGTTCTTGTGACAGTGCTAAAATCCTTTTCGAACGATTTCTATGTATCTTCACACCTACTATGAAGTTAGCTTCGCCCATGTCTTTCATATCAAAAGTGGAAGACAACCAATCTTTAATTATGACAATGAGACTCATGTCATTTCCAGCAAAGAGAATATCATCTACATTAAGGATAAGAAGAAAAATTGAGCATCTGAACGTTTGATGTAAACACAATGATCTTCATCAGTCATTGTAAATCCATAGGATGTTTCTGCTTGATGAAATTTTAGATACCACTGTCTGGATGATTGTTTAAGACCGCGTAAAGATCGTTTGAGCTTACAAACTTTGCGCTCTTGATCTTTTTCAACAAACCCTATAGGTTGTTGCATGTATATTTCTTCATCCAATTCTCCGTTCAAAAATGCAATCTTTACATTCATTTGATGTAGTTCTAAATCCAAAAATGCAACGAGAGCCAAAAGTAAATAGATAGAGGCAAATCTCACTACTGGTGAGAAAGTTTCTTCATAATCTATCCCTTCTTGCTGGCTGTAACCCTTAGCAACCAAACGTGCCTTATATCTCTCTATGGATCCATCTGCTTTGCGTTTAATTTTGATAACCCATTTGTTCCCAATTTCTTTATGCCCAGATGGAAGATCAACCAAGTCCCAGATATGGTTTAGTTTCATTGACTTCATTTCTTCAGTCATTGTTTTTATCCATTGATTCCTAACATCTGACGAAAGAGCTGCGTGAACCGATTTTGGTTCACTTTCATCATGTGGAGCTATCATAAGAGCTTCTCCCTCAATCTCAAATCGTCGATGAGGGATACTTTTAGGTATACTTCTTCACAATTGTTCCTCCGGAATGACAGTGGGTGGTATGACACCCCCACTTGGATGTAGCTCAATTGGAGCTTCATCTGATATTAAATCTTCATTCGCCTTCATTGGCGCATTTTGATTTTCACGGTCTACTTCATATAAAGTAAGATCCTCAATTGCTTCATGCTTGTTAGGGAATTCATTTTCTATGAACGTGGCATCTCTTGATTCATACTCAGTAAAAATATTATCTTCATTTTCACCAATGAACACATAACCTTTAGAATGTTCAGGATATCTGATAAAAATGGATTTCTTACCATGTGGTCCCAATTTTCCATATCGTATGGAAGGTGAATGTACATAAGCTATTGATCCCCAGGATCGTAGACTACTTAAGTCAGGTTTTCGACCTGTCCATAGTTCATATGGAGTAGTGGGTATCGATTTTGATGGAACGCGGTTAAGGATATACACATCAGTCAATAAAGCATCCCCCCAATAAGAAATTGGAAGAGTTGCTTGTGCCATCATTGAACGAACCATATCCAATAAGGTTCTATTCCTGCGTTCAACAACACCATTTTGTTGCGGGGTACCAGGGATGGTTAGCTGACGTGCGATACCCTTTTCATCACAAAAATCTTTAAACTGATCGGAAAGATATTCACGACCTCGATCCGTTCTCAACGCTTTGACATGTTTTTCTTGCTGATTCTCCACCAGCGATACATACGTTTGAAGCAATCTAATGCTTCTGATTTATGGGATATTAAATATGTATATCCAAAACATGAGAAATCATCAATAAATGTGATGAAATAAGTAGCACCATGTCTTGCTCTAACACTCATTAGACCATAAATATCAAAATGAATCAATTATAATGGTTGTTCGGCTCTTAAAGCTCTACCAAAAGGTTTTATGGTAGCTTTACTAGCGAAACAATGGGAACAAATAGGCAAGTCAATTCTCGTTAGAAAGCCTAATAGACCCTCTCGAGCTAATCTATTCATTCTTTCTTGCCCAATATGTCATAATCTAGCATGCCAAACATTCACATCTATAACAGAATTAGAAGAAGATGAAACATAAGAGAGAACTGAATTAACAATAGAATTTAAACATTCAGTATGCAAAATGATAAAACCATCAATAATTTGTCCAAAATTATAAAACTGAGTTCCCAATTGTAAAACCGCACCATCATTACTAAAGTTCAAATTGAAACCCAAACTAAGAAGGACTACTACAAAAATCAAATTCCTTCTAATGTTTGATGCATAGAGGACATCATGAAGGAGCGCGATTTGTTTACCACGCAACACCAACTTACATGTTCCAATCCCACGAACGGCTACCTTGTTGTTATTCCCTACGAATATCCATCGAGCTCCCATTGGAATTCGACGATAATCTACGAAAGCTTCTCGGTCTTTCGCTATGTGGTTTGTTGCTTCTAAGTCAATGATCCACGTAGGATGTGATTCAGTAAGCAAGCAACGACTGAAAACATAACATTTAGAAAAAATAGTTAAAAATACCTTTTCCTTCTTTGGTTCAGTGCATTCCCTTGCGAAATGCCTATTGTTTTTAAAGTTGTAGCATTTGATGTCTTTCTTGTCCTTCTGCTTACCTCCACGCCGACCCCTCTTACGACAGTTATAGTCAGGTTTCTTTACCCTTCCTATGGGTGCCAAATTATTTTTCTTGTAGTGCTTTTTGAACTTACGATTCCCTTTTTTCTTGGAATGGAAAACAGAAGCTTCGGCAACTAGGGTCCCGATCATCTCATGGGATGATTTGAGGTGGTCGTGGATGCCTACGCCGGGTCTCCCACCCGGGCACTTTCGCACGCGGATCCATGAGGGATGGCTTCTGGGGTGTGGGTCGCCACATCATAAGATGCACCTGAGGATTGTCTTCCAGACCTTAAGACACCACTGACTATATGTAAAGTTGAGTAAGTACAAATTTTGGGCAAAGAAAGTTCAATTCCTAGGTCATGTAGTTTCAGGAAATGACATCGAAGTAGATCCTTCAAAAGTTGAAGCAGTATTAAACTGGAAGCAACCTACCAGTGTCACTCAAATTCAGAGTTTTCTCGGTTTGGGTAGCTACTACAGACACTTCATCAAGGACTTCTCCAAGATTGCTGAACCTATGACCAAACTCACTCGGGAAGACATATGATTCATCTAGAACGCAGCCTATCAATCGTCATTTTAGGAATTGAAAAAGTGCCTCATGACTGCACCAATACTAATCACTCCAAGAAATGGAGTTGGATTTTTAGTATACATCGACACCTCTCTCCAAAGCTTAGGTGCAGTACTAATGCAAGATGGCCAAGTTGTTGCATATGCTTCTAGATAATTAAAGATGCATGAGGGTAATTACCCGATGCATGACTTGGAACTTGCAGCTTTCGTATTCGAACTGAAGTTATGGCGCAACTACCTATACGATGAGCGGTTTGAGGTTTTCTCATATCACAAAAGCCTCAAGTACATCTACACTCAGAGAGACCTAAACCTCCGCAAAAGAAGATGGTTAGAATTTTTGAAAGACATAACTTTCAACTCCAATATCATCCGAGAAAAGCCAACGTTGTGGCTGATGCCTTGAGTAGAAAGTCATATGTTGTTGCTTGTACTCTCAACTTCAAAATGGGGAAGTTGGCTACGGAGATGGAAAATTACAACTTACAGCTCATTGAGGAGGGAGGAAGATCACGACTCTCCCAATTAACTGCCAACTCCGAGCTTATCCAAAAAATCTCAACTCCCCAAGCTAATGACCTCATGTTAATGGACAATAGAGAACTCATCCTTAGCGGACAGGACTTTTCCCACTGGTCGGTCTCCGATGATAGGGTAGTTTTCTACAAAAAACGTTTGTGCCTACCGAACGACCTTGACTTTTCCCACTGGTCGGTCACGGATGATAGGGTAGTTTTCTTCAAGAAACGTTTGTGCCTACCGAACGACCCTGAAGTTTGATGAAAAGTGCTCTCCAAAATGTATTGCTCGAGGTTCGCTATGCTTCGTGGGGGAGACAAAATGTACAAAGATGTCAAGCGACAATTTTGGTTCTCTGGAATGAATAAGGCTATTGGAGACTATGTTGCTCGATGTCTCGTTTGCCAATAAGTAAAGACGAAAAGCAGACTTCCTTTCGGCCTTCTCCAACCTTTACCTGTTGGAGAATGGAAGTGGGAGAACATAGTAATGGACTTTGTTACTGCCCTACCTCGAAATAATAAAGGGCAGGATGCAATTTGGGTTATCATTGACAGACTTACAAAGTCTGCACACTTTTTACCAATAAAGTTCAAGGATAACCCCGCCAAGCTAGCTGAATTGTATGAAAAAGAGATCGTGCGCCTCCATGGCATACCACTCACGATCGTCTCTGATCGAGACCCTCGATTCACATCAAACTTTTGGCAAAGCTTCCAGAGTAGAATGTGCTCCAAGATCACCATGAGCACATCTTTTCACCCACAGACTGACGAGCAGTCAAAGCATTTGATCCAAATTTTAGAGGACATGTTACGTTGTTGCATATTGGACTTTCACGACAGATGGGCTAAACACCTACATTTGGCTGAATTTGCATACAACAACAGCTACCAATCCAGTATTGGCATGGCACCATACGAGGCTCTCTATGGTCGCCCTTGCAGATTTTAGGTATGTTGGTTAGACATGGCAGATCGACCACAGTTGGGGCCAGAACTAGTTCAAAAGACTTCTGAGAAGATCAGATTAGTAAAGGAATGACTTCGTGTGGCACAGAGTCGACAAAAGAGCTACACCGACAAGCGGAGGCAGCCTCTAGGGTTTGAGAAGGAGGACTATGTTTTTCTAAAAGTCTAGCCTACAAGCGGTGTCAAACGCTTTGGGATCAAAGGAAAGCTCTCTGCAAGATATATAGGCTCATTTAAGATTGTTGAATGCATTGGAAAACTAGCCTATTGACTATCTCTTCCCTCATCTATGTCCAAAGTTCATGACATTTTCCATATATCCATGCTTCGAAAGTATCATCCTGATCCTTCACATATTGTCCCACTAGTTGAAGTTTAGGTTGAAGAAGGCATCAAATACCAGGAGATAGCGGTACAAATTCTGGATAAGAAAACTCAAGAACTTAGACGATGTAGTATTCTACTCGTAAAAGTACTTTGAGATCACCACGGAATAGAGAAGGCAACTTGGGAGCTTGAAGATAAAATCAAACAAAGATACCCCGAATTGTTCCAACAATAATTGATGTTGTGATATATTGTACTTTTCACTTATCAATGAAATTATTATTTTACAACTATAATTGTGTCATCATCTAATCTCATTACAAAATGCAGATGTCTGCTGATCGAACTGATGAGTTTAGTTTTATACATACTATTTTATAGGAATTTCATTAGGTTTATAAATATATCTTACTAATTTCTAGGTATTTTGGCTTAATTTGCACATTTAGTGTTTTAGGTGCATTTTAGAGTTTTTGTGCATTCTAGAAATTAATTTTAGTTATTTTCATGAATAGAATACCTTAGGTTTGTTTAGGAAAATAAATAAGATTTTTTGTGGCATTTGCATAATAGCATGTTCATTTTAGATCATAGGTTCATGTTAGTTAGTTGATTTGCTCACTTATGGTTGTTTTGTTTTGTAGGCAATAAAAGCTGGAGATTGTGGTGAATCGAAGCCCAAATGATGGTGGAAAAAAGCCAAGAACATGTGCAAGAAGTATACAAGGAAGTGCGCAAGAATGA
Source organism: Paratinospora sagittata (assembly GCA_035771175.1). Classification (NCBI taxonomy): domain Eukaryota; kingdom Viridiplantae; phylum Streptophyta; class Magnoliopsida; order Ranunculales; family Menispermaceae; genus Paratinospora; species Paratinospora sagittata. The sequence goes on along the minus strand of CM069597.1, from coordinate 15,220,422 downwards.
AGATTGAACAAGAGAAGAGAAGGCAACCAGTATTGTTCTGGGCGCTGCAGCGCTTGGAATGGCACTGCAACGCTCAGATCGTGATAAAATGAGTGGAAAAAAATAAGCGAGAAGCGTTGCAGAGCTCCCGCGCAAATGTTGTTTTTTGGCATAAGTTTGGGAAATTTTGGCAATTCAAATCTTATGCGAAGTAGGGCATATTATATATCAAGTTTTAGGGTTTTTTGTGGGGGATCCATTGGAAAAGGAAGGAAGACGACCAGGTTGCTATGGAAATGGAGATTGGCTCCGGAAGCGAGGCGGATCGAAGATCTACATTATTTCTAGTACATTTTATAGAGGATTTTGATGTTTTTTTTATCTCATTTTGTATTTTCTTCTCCAAGCTATGAACTAAATTTGAATTCTAGAGAATATATGGATCTTAGTTGTTTTTGATGGATTGATTGTGGATTTATTTCATTAATGCAATTTTCTATGGTTTATTCATGATTTTTTGTATTTAATGCTTTTAATTTACTGATCATGAATTGAATGAACCTAAATCTAAGGGGCGACACTCGAGAGAGTGTTCTTTTGGTTGGAAAATGACAATTGTGACATGAAATTTCTATAGGATCGAGAGGTTTTTAGGATTTTATGAGATCGTTTAAAAATCCCTAGAGTTTAGAGCATAATTGAGAAAGGGATCTTTATCGAGTGATCGAGACCCAATTTCAATTATAGATTTCATTACGGCATTCAAGAGAGGGAATTTATGACCATTGGATTTGATTTATAAATCTGGAAAATGAATTTAACAATGAACGATTCCAATTAATTCCGAATTGTAACTAAGTGAAGTCGATTCTCTAGATCCATTCCATAATTGAATTTTTTCTTACTTTAAATTTTCTTTATATTTTCTTGCTTACATTCAAATTTTAATTTTCAACACTTTTATTCTAGTGATATCTTCTATTGATCGTCTAAATAAAGTTCTAAATCTGTGAATTGGTAATTGAGAGAGAATAATAATTCCCTATGGATACGACAACCCACTTACAATGAGTATTATAACTTGATATTCGTACACTTGCAAATTTAAATTTATTGCATCAAGTTTTTGGTGTCGTTGTCAGGGAATTGTTTACTTTTCTATCGATATCGATAGTAATAGGTTTGAATTTTAATTTAGACTTTTATTTTTGAATATTTTTTTATTTTCTCTCTGTGTATGCTTGGCAGGATAAGTGGTATATGAGACGCTCTCGGAGTGCCGAATTAGTACCATTCAATCCTGAGATAGAGAGAGCTTTGAGACTAATTAGAAGAAATATAAGAGTTGAGCAAGAGGCAATGGGTCCCAACAATGAAAACAATCAAATGTTATTGCGGGATTACTTCAAACCCGTAATTCAAGACAACTATTCGGGGATCATGAGGACACCAATAGCAACCAATAATTTTGAGTTGAATCCAACTTTGATTACCATGGTTCAACAACATCTATATGGTGGTTCTTCAGTTGAAGACCTTATGATCCATCTCCAATGATTCTTGGAAAAGTGTGATACAGTAAAGTGGAATGGTGTTGGAGAAGATGTAATTCGTTTGAGGCTTTTCCCATTTTCTCTTTGGGACAAAGCAAAGGCATGGTTGCAAGGGTTGCAACCAGGTAGTGTGAACACATAGAAAGAGCTAGTTCAAAAATTCCTTCAAAAATTCTTCCCACTAGCAAAGACAACCCAAATGAGGGTCGAAATAGGCCAATTTAAGCAGATTGAGTCAGAATCACTTCATAAAACATGGGAGAGATTTAAAGAAAAGTTGAGAAAATTTCCACAGCATGGATTGCAAAATTGGATGCAATTGTAAATCTTTTACAATGGTATGACAGTTCCCACTAGGACATTGGTGGATGCAGCGGCTGGAGGTACTTTGATGGGTAAAACAGTGGATGATGCCTTTACCTTGATAGAAGAAATGGCCTCCAACACTTATGAGATTCCTAGTGAGAGATCAATTGTGAAGAAGGTAGCCCAAGCTGGTATATTTGAGGTTGATCACATGACTGCTATTTCAGCACAGTTGTCAAGTATATCACATCAGATTGTATCTCTTCAAGCTATGAAGCCATCTGTAGAGCAAGGAGCAACAAGTATGGGCTATATGTCTGGTGAACCCCCCACAACTACTGAACAGGCCAATTACTTGAACAATAGAGGATACAATTATAGAAGCAATGCTCAAGTGCCAAATCAATACTATTCAGGAGTGAGGAACCATGAGAACTTTTCCTATTCCAATAATAGGAATGTGTTGAACCCTCCACTAGGGATACCAGTGCCTATGCATCAAGAGAAGAAACCATCGTTGGAGGACTTATTGAGTGGATTTCTTGCGGAATCAAAAGCTAACCAAGCGAAGACTGATTCAAGGATTGACACGTTAGAGTCAACAATTAAGAACATGGAAATTCAGATGGGTCAGTTAGCTTCAGCTATTAGTTCACAGGAGCAAGGCTCCTTCCCAAGTAACACTCAAGTTAACCCCAAGGAGTAGTGTAAAGCTATCACCTTGAGAAGTGGGAAAGAAATAGAAGGGGCTGAAGTGAAAAGTAAGAATGAGAAGATCATACCCTCATCATCATCAAGAAATTCAGAGATTGAGGCAAATAAAAAGAAGCACAAGCAAGAAGAGACAAAAGAGAGGTCATACCAATCGGGTTTCATTACTTTCTCGGATAACCCTCCTATCTTAAAACCTCCTATTCCTTTCCCTCAACGATTTCAAAAGAAAAGAATTGATGAATAATTTGCAAAGTTTTTTGATATGTTTAAGAAAATTCATATAAATATCCCTTTTGCAGATGCATTGGAGCATATGCCCAATTATTCCAAATTCATGAAGCGCAAACTTGAAGAGTTCGAGACGGTGAAGCTTACAAAGGAGTGTAGCGCCATCTTACAAAGGAAGCTACCCCAAAAATTGAAAGATCTAGGGAGTTTTACTATACCTTGCATTATAGGTTCTTGTAATTTTGAAAAGGTTTTATGTGATCTTGGGGGAAGTATTAACTTAATGCCATTGTTTGTTTTCAGGAAATTGGGCCTTGGAGAATTAAAGCCAACTACCATCTATTTGCAATTGGAGGATCACTCTCTAACCTACCCTCGAGGCATTATAGAAGACGTTTTGGTGAAGGTTGACAAATTCATTTTCCCGGTGGATTATGTGGTGCTTGATATGGAAGAAGATGGAGATGTACCTTTGATACTTGGGCGACCATTTTTGGCTATCGGACGGGCTTTGATAGACGTCCAAAAGGGTGAACTTACACTAAGGGTAAATGATGAAGAAGTGCTTTTCAACATCTACAAGACCTTCAAGTTCCCTTCCGAGATGAGCACATGCAACTGAGCTGATGTTATTGATGTCATAGAGTGTTGTGTTGAAGAGGTACATGAGATGACTACAACGGTGGATGCATTAGAAATGTGCCTTGTGAACTCTGTGGTTAGAGAGGGGGTATTAGATGAAGATGTCAAGCAGTGTGTTTTGTCACTTGAAGCCTCACCATTGGATTTTTCTCAAGACAAGCAAGAAATTATGAATGATTCTACTACAAGTGAAGGCAATGAGCCTAAACCTGAATTGAAGCCTCTGCCGGATCACTTGAGATATGCGTTCTTGGGAGACAAATCTACTTATCCGGTTATTGTCTCCTCCTCCCTATCTCATCTTGAAGAAGATAAATTGTTGAGAATATTGAGGGAGTACAAATCCACCTTGGGATGGTCGATCAAAGACATCAAAGGAATAAGCCCTTCAATATGCATGCACAAGATATTTATGGAAGACACCTACAAGCCTTCCATTGAACATCAAAGGAGGTTTAATCCGACGATGAAAGAAGTGGTTCGAGGTGAAGTTTTGAAATGGTTGAAAACTGGTATTGTTTATGCAATTTCACATAGTCCTTGGGTGAGTCCAGTCCAAGTTGTGCCTAAAAAAGTGGAATCACCCTGATCAAGAACGAGAATGATGAATTAATCTCAACAAGAACAGTGACGGTGTGGCGAGTGTGCATAGATTACAGAAAATTAAACAAGGCCACTAGAAAAGATAATTTCCCCCTTCCATTTATTGACCAAATGTTGGATCGATTGGCGGGATTTGACTACTATTGTTTCTTGGATGGTTACTCGGGCTGTAATCAAATAGTTATTGCACTGGAGGATCAAGAGAAGACCACCTTCACCTGCCCATATGGTACATTTGCTTACCCGAGGATGCCTTTTGGTTTATGTAATGCACCGGCTACTTTCCAATGGTGTATGATGTCTATCTTTGCGGATATGGTAGAAGAGATTATGGAAGTCTTCATGGATGACTTTTTAGTTTTTGGCTCCACTTTTGATCAATGTTTGCACAATCTTGCTTTGGTTTTAAAGTGATGTGAGGAGACTAATCTTGTACTCAATTGGGAAAAGTGTCATTTCATGGTACAAGAAGGCATTGTTCTAGGCCATAGAGTGTCTTCGAAGGGTCTTGAAGTTGATCGAGCCAAGATTGTAGCTATTGAAAAGCTTCCACTTCCAAAATGTGTCAAGGACATAAGAAGTTTTTTGGGACATGTCGGGTTCTACAAAAGATTTATAAAAGATTTGTCCAAGATCACAAAACCACTTTGCACTCTTTTAGTGAAAGATGTTCCTTTTCGTGTGAATGATGAATGTGAGAAAGCTTTTGGGGTGTTGAAGGATGCATTGATTTCAACTCCTATTATGGTGGCGCCAGATTGGAAGCTTCATTTTGAGATTCTGTGCGATGCTAGTGATTTTTCTGTTAGAGCGGTGCTTGGGCAACAACATGAGAAAGTGTTCAAAGCTATATATTATGCTAGCCATACCTTAAATGTGGCCCAACAAAACTACACTACAATTGAGAAAGAGTTGTTGGCGGTGGTGTTTGCATGCGATATGTTTCGATCATATATTATTGGGTCTAAGGTAATTGTTTATACTGATCATGTGGCAATCCGATACTTGTTTGAGAAGAAAGATGCCAAGCCAAGGTTGATTCGGTGAATTCTTCTATTGCAAGAGTTTGATCTAGAGATTCAGGACAAGAAGGGGAGCGAGAATGTGGTAGCCGATCACTTATCACGGCTACGGCTTGAAGGCACAAAGGATGTATTTCCTATTCAAGAATAGTTCCCGGATGATCAACTCTACAGTTTGGGGGTAAAAGTCCCTTGGTATGCTGATTTTGTGAATTTCTTAGTGTGTGGTACATTACCTCCATATCTCTCTTACTCAAAAAAGAAGAAGTTCTTGCATGATGTTAAAGCCTATATGTGGGATGAACCGTTACTTATCAAGAGGTGTAATGACCAAATGATTAGAAGATGTGTACCGGAGGATGAATTTCAAGATATTCTTCGAGGGTGTCATTCTTCACCTTATGGGGGCAACTGTGGTGCTCAAAGGATGACAACAAAAGTACTTGAAAGTGGGTTTTATTGGCCCACTTTGTTCCGAGATTCCTATGTCTTTGTGAAGACGTGTGACCGTTGCCAACGTTTGGGTACCATTTCAAGGAGACATGAGCCCTTAACCAATATTATTGAGGTTGAGCTTTTTGATGTGTGGGGCATTGATTTCATGGGCCCGTTTCCGTCTTCATGTGGGAAATCATACATCCTTCTTGTGGTTGACTATGTGTTCAAGTGGGTTAAAGCGATTACTACACCTACCAATGATGCGAGAGTTGTGGTAAAATTTTTGCAAAAGAATATCTTCACTAGATTTGGTACCCCTCGAGCTATCATAAGTGATGAGGGTTCCCATTTTTGCAATAAGCTCTTTATTTCGGTACTTGCTAAATATGGTGTGAAACAGAAGAAAGCACTTGCTTACCACCCTCAATCCAATGGGCAAGCTGAAATAAGCAACAGAGAAGTAAAACAAATTTTGGAGAACATGTTGAACGTCAGAAGAAAAGATTGTGCACTTAAGCTTAAGGATGGTTTATGGGCATATCGGACTGCATTTAAGACACCCATAGGGATGTCTCCCTATCACCTTGTTTTTGGGAAGAGTTGCCACTTACCAGTAGAGTTAGAGCATCGCGCTTATTGGGCAGTTACAAAGCTGAATTTTGACTTGCGAACCTCCGAAGAGTAACGTTTGTTATAGCTTATGGAGATGGAAGAGTTCAGAAACAATGCTTATGAGGACGCCAAGCTATACAAGGAGAGAACCATACAATGGCATGATAAGCTGATTTTGAAGCGGGACTTCTTAGACGGCAACAAGTTCTTTTATTCAATTCTAGATTAAAACTTTTTTCAGGCAAATTAAAATCTAGGTGGTTGAGCCCCTTTGTTGTAGAGAAAGTCTGGCTTACGGTGCAGTAGAGCTGAAAAGTACCGATGGGTCATCTTTTAAAGTGAATGGGCAGAGATTGAAGCATTACTATGGGAATGAGGAGAGGCGCGACGAGCACCTCACCCTTGTGGAGCAGTGAGAAGAGATGAAGAAGTCGGGCTGAGGACTTAAAACTAAGCACTTTATGGGAGGCAACCCATCGGTTTAATTTTGAGTTTTCCTTAGTTTTGCACTCATTCATTCCTTTATTCATTCTTAGCATGCCATTCAAATTTTGTTATTAGTATTTTTCTCCCCCTTGTCTCTATTTTAAATAGTGGAATCTATTTTTGTAGGATTTTGCGAAGCACTAGACGAAGTGAAAGATGATGAGCGTCTCAAAACACTCATTGGATCATTGAGGACAACGATAAATTTTAGTTTGGGGGGGTGATTGCGTTGTGGTAGTTGTTTTTGAAAAAAAAAAAGAAAAAAAAAAGTAAAAGAGAGACCAAGGAAAGAGGTGCCTTTTGGCGCTGCAGCGCCAGAGCACCCGGACTACAACAAGAAAAAAGAATGCCTCGGGGCGCTAGTCCCCCCAACACGGTAGCGCCCGGGCGCTATTAAAAAAAAAGAATAAAAACGAAATGGTTCTTCTCTTTTAAGAGGAACCATTTTTTCCTTTATCTTCCAACCGACGAACAGGAACCTCAACATCTTCCCCATCTTCCTCTCTTTCTCTTCAATCTTTCCTCTCCTTCTTGCATAAATCTTGCAATTTCTCCCAATCTCTCAGCATTTCTACTCTCCTCAACCTCATTGCATTCAATTTCTGGAAGTGAAAGAGCAAAAAACGTGGTGAGCTAGGGCATCACTAAACGTTGGGTTTTTGTGCAAATTTCTGTCAATGTAAGTAAAATCTGGATTTCTATTGCATTCAACTCTTTCTTTTTGAGAGATTTGAATATTAGTGGTGATCATAGCCCCTAGTCGTGGATTTTGCATGAAATGAGTTAGAGTTGATACACTATGGAACACGTTGGGTGTCTTGTTGGCTGAAAATTTTGGGGATTTTGAATGTGAAAAATTGGGAGTGTTGGTGAAGAACATTTAACTGAGCTTTGTCTTCAAATTGTGTAGTGGTGGTTGAGATATTTGTTTTATATATTTTTTTTTTTGAGAAATTTGAAGTTAGTGTTTTGTTGAGTATTGAATTGATTGTGGTCTTGAAATTGGAGTTGTGTGTGCATGGCACCCAAAAGAAGTTAGGCTTCGTCCTCTCGAGAATTTGATCGAACCCGATTCAAGAGCTATGAAGTGTTCGAGCATTATAATACCAATGTGATAAAGAGGAGTCTTGTAAGGGAAAAAGGTCTTGCGGTGTCTTCGGTCGCCAATCCTAAAATATTTTGCATGATCGCATCACAAAATTGGAAGACCTTCGTGAAACCACCTCCAGATGCATGTCTTTCCGTAGTCAGAGAATTTTATGCAAATGTTCTAGAAAGGTATGGCTTTCAAGTTTTTGTGCGTGGGAAACAAGTATCATTTGATAGGGCAACGATCAATGCACTTTATGGGTTGCAAAACATTGAATTTGATGGATACTCAAAATACTTATCTGAAGGGGTCAACAAGGGTGAGATGATCAATACTTTGTGCAGCTTAGGGATGCAGTGGAAGTATTCAAGAAACGTGCCAACTTCTTTTCCTAAGAACAACTTGGACCGGGTTGGTAATGCATGGTATCATTTCTTGAGTGCTCGGATGATGTGGGGAGAGCTTAAGACTAAAGTCACAATGGACTGAGCGATGTTACTATATGCCATCATGATAGGAAAGTCAATTGATGTTGGGCAGGTGATCCAAGATTCAATCATATACAATATAAAACCTGCCACCACTGGCGGTCTTACTCATCCATCATTGATCACTGCGTTATATAGTAATGCAGGAGTAGCTTGGAGTTCAAATGAGGAGATGAAATAGCCTCGATCAGTCATTGATGATGGCATCTCGGCGCAGTATAAGACTCGTGGTCCTATTATCGAGACTCATCATGGTGAGAGAGGCACGGAGGGAGCTTCTTCCTCCAGTCCTCTGCCAGCACAACCTTCTTCAGTACAAGACCGCATTTCACAGCTCGAGCATCAATTCCAAAGTTATCATCATCAATTTGAATAGTTTGTGAAAAATGTTGTGGACTTCAACTCATCATTAGTACAAATGTTCAACTCATGTGGAATCAATTCCGAAACTAATGCCATCCAATTTCTTCCACCACCTCAATTAGAAGAGCCTCAACCCCATGAAGTACAAGTAGAAGAGGAGGATGACGAGGATGAATGAAGCTTCGTAAGGGAGTTTTCTTTACACCCTCGCATTTATATTTATATGTCCTTTCAATTTATTTGCATATATCATCATTGAGGACAATGCTGTGTTTAAGTTTTGCGGGGGGAGGGGGGTGAATTTTAATCTTGTTCTTTTATCATGGCATGAATAATTGTCTTGTTAGTATAGCATGTATAGATTAGATTAGGCTAAATAATCACATTTGTGTACAACTTTGAACTTAATTAGATCTACTTATGGTGGGCCTGTGACGAGAAAACTTTGGTGAGGCAGGAACTATAGGAGATTGTAGAGAGTATTTTTGTGTTTGTGTTCTTGATCTACATGCCATGCCTATTTGAAATTTTTGTTGGCTTATGAGTATGCAATCATGATCATGAATGCCACTTCTATGTTTAAATTGAGATTATGTAAATAAGCACTCTTTCGATCTCAATTTTTTTTTCAAAACTTGACTTTAGAACTTGCTGAATCTCTTCTTGAGGCGAAATCATAGGAATCACACCATGAGAGACATGGTTTAGGCCATTTTTGGAATAGTTTGGGCCATAAAGCCTACCCAATTATACATTGTCTCTAGTCACCCAGCTTTGAGCCTTTTATCTTGTTTCTTGTCACCCAAACATTAGAAGCCAAGGCCTTTATTTGTTCTCTCTTGTTTTCATCCTTGTGCCCTTAACACTTTGAGAAATGCATTGTAATGGGGTTTGGGTTATTTTCATGGGAAAGTATATGAAAAATGGGCTATAAATGTTAATGCCATGTGAAGGTGATAAAAGGGATTCAAAATGAGTTGTTCATATTCAAAAAAAAAATGAAAAAAAAGAGAAGAAAAGAAAAGAGAAAACATAATTGTCTTCATCAATGAATAAATGAACAAGTTTGGGAGTGTAGTTGGGGTAAGATGCATGAAAAATCTTGGTTGGGTAATGTTTGGTTTTGGTTCATGAGTAAGGCATGGGATGTGTTCAATACTTGTTGATGTAACAAAGATGTTTATGGGTGCATTAAGCTTCATTTTTTTTTATCCATTTTGACATACCCTTAGCTCTGGCCTTACATTACAAGCTTTATGAAGACCTATTGATCTTGATTGGTGTGAATCTTCCATTAGTGGAGAGAAGGGTGAAAAACAAGCATATTAAGTCTTGTTTTGTTTCATTGAGATCAAATTTTCTTTCTTGTTTGCATGATCTATATGATTTATGAGTGGTCATGTGTTTGAGTTGTATGCTTGTTTCCCAACTAAGATGGAGATGAAAGCATGTCTTATAGGTTGAAATTCTAGACATCATTAAACTCTTGAAATTTTCCTAAATGTGAATGTCTTGTCAATGAAATTTTTTGAGGCCATTGCACTATGGAGTAGGGGTCGAAATTCAATCTCTTGTTGTGCTAGAATGTGAATCTTAGGTTATTTTGTTGGGTTTTCATTTGTAGATATTATTTTGTTTTGTTTGTTCTCCCTTTGCTCAGGACGATCAAAGTCCTAAGTTTGAGGGTATTTGATGAGTTTAGTTTTATACATACTATTTTGTAGGAATTTCATTAGTTTTATAGATATATCTTACTAATTTCTAGGTATTTTGGCTTAATTTGCACATTTAGTATTTTAGGTGCATTTTAGAGTTTTTGTGCATTCTAGACGTTAATTTTAGTTATTTTCATGAATAGAATACCTTAGGTTTGTTTAGGAAAATAAATAGGATTTTTTGTGGCATTTGCATAATAACATGTTTATTTTAGATCATAGGTTCATGTTAATTGTTGATATCTTGTTAGTTAGTTGATTTGCTCACTTATGGTTGTTGTAATACCTGAGGTTTAGCACAAAAAAAAAATAATAAAATATGTATCGTTCGGGCAGACTGCCCCGACGTACAAGAAACCATGCCAGGACGTTCAGGCGTCGATCTCTCTATATAAACACCCTTCCCCCTCCTCATTTCTCACACCAAATTCACTCCAAATTGTGATTTTCTTCTCCTTTCCACTCATTCTGAGTTTTTTGTCTTTTGAGATTCTCTTTCGGGACTCTCTGTGCGGCGCAACGTGATTCTGTCTGGAGGAAAGTGCCAGTTCTGAAAGGAGTTCTTATTTAAAGTTGGGGAACGAAACATAGGTTTGCGTTTCTTATAACTTTTATTAAAGTTTACTTTCATTTATTATTATGTCTACTATTCATTTACACGACATTATTGTGTATAATGTTCATACTGTCATATTTATGCATATATATTTGGAATTTAAGTATTACGTTGTTGTGATGCCAGATTAGTAGTCAATCTGGCTCAACCAGACTCAGTCTTGTCCTCAGTAACTTTAAATAGTAAACGGGAGGCAGCATGCTGCTCTAGACGATTGGTATTTAAGTAGACCTCGTGTCTCACCTCTCAACTGGAGACTGATTTGGTTGGTCTTATTTGAAAGCTATCAGCTTATACAATAATATTGAATGTCCTAACCTTGCACGTAGTGATACCGACCCTGATAAGGATCACCGGACGTTGCTAAATCCTGTCTAAATGTTAAGAAAAGACCGGACCAATTCATGCAGACCAGTTCATGCATTGGCATCATACATATCACCACCTAGGGACGTATGTGGTTTATGATTCATAGAGTAGTTAGGAGCGATGCTCGCTATTCATTATATTTCTCTGGAGAGGGACGTACAATGAGAACTTGGCTACTCCCGGGAAGGGACATCTAACGTGAACTCGGGCGATGTACAGCCATTAAAGCATTACGAGACGACGTCATGCATACATGCATATTGATTGATTATGATGCTCACATGTGTATTTAAGATATTTGATTATGAAGTGTGCTTTATTAACTGTTATATTCACGACTATTTTACCAACTCAGCGTGTAGCTCACCCCGTTGTTATCCAATTTTTCACAAGTGATTAGGGTGGACTGGGTGCAGGTTTTTGGGTCTACATTTTGTACCCTTTGTATTATTCATTGGGGATGTTTGGTAGAATGTTCCCTTAATCATTTCGTGTACAAAAATATTTTGAATTTAATGAAATCAGACTTGTACTTAACTATGCTTCCGCTGACTCTGTTATTATCATTACAATGCATTCGCGCCCCGTCCGTAAGTGTCCCGCCGGTTTAGGGGAGTCCGGGTGGGGTGTGACAGTTGTTTTGTTTTGTAGGTAATCAAAGCTGGAGATTGTGGTGAATCGAAGCCCAAATGATGGTGGAAAGAAGCCAAGAACATGTGCGAGAAGTATACAAGGAAGTGCGCAAGAATGAAGATTGAACAAGAGAAGAGACGATGTCTTGTATTGTTCTGGGCGCTGCAGCGCCCAGATTGTGATAAAATGAGTGGAAAAAAAATGGCGCGGAGCGCTACCACCTCGAGCGCTGCATCGCTCCCGCGCAAATGTTATTTTTTGGCACAAGTTTGGGCAATTTTGGCAATTCAAATCGAATGCGAAGTAAGACATATTATATATCAATTTTTAGGGTTTTTTGTGCACGATCCATTGGAGAAGGAAGGAAGAGGGTCAGGTTGCTGTGGAAACGGAGATTGGCTTCGAAAGCGAGGCGGATCGAAGATCTATAGTATTTCTAGCACATTTTATAGAGGATTTTGATGTTTTCTATCTCATTTTGTATTTTCTTCTCCAAGCTATGAACTAAATTTGAATTCTAGAGAACATATGGATCTTAGTTGTTTTTGATGGATTGATTGTGGATTTATTTCATTGTTAATGCAATTTTCTATGGTTTATTCATTGTTTTTTGTATTTAATTCTTTTAATTTACTAATCATGAATTGAATGAACCTAGATCTAAGGGGTGGCACTCGAGAGAGGGTTTTTTAGGTTGGAAAATGACAATTGTGACATGAAATTTCTATAGGATCAAGAGATTTATAGGATTTTATGTGATCGTTTAAAAATCCCTAGAGTTTAGAGCATAATTGAGAAATTGATCTTTATCGAGAGATCTAGACCCAATTTCATTTATTGATTTCAATCTGGCTCTCGAGAGAGGGGATTGATGACCATTGGATTTGATCTATAAATCTGAAAAATGAATTTAACAATGAACGATTCCAATTAATTCCGATTTGCAACTAAGTGAAGTCGATTCTCTAGATTTCCATAATTGAATTTTTTCTTACTTTAAATTTTCTTTTAATTTTCTTTCTTACATTCAAACTTTAAATTTCAACACTTTTATTGTACTGATATCTTCTATTGATCGTCTAAATAAAGTTCTAAATCTGTGAATTGGTAATTGAGAAAAAATAATAATTCCCTGTGGGTACGATAACCCACTCACCATGGGTATTATAACTTGATTTTCGTACACTTGCGAATTTAAATTTATTGCATCAAGAACAAAAAAGAGTAATGAACCATATACACCATGACCTGCTTGGCAACCTCGGGGGAGCCCTTCAAGTCAAGAAGAAACCCACAACTTCTATACATCACCAACTCCCTCTCCTTAGCGACTGCGATCCCATTTGCTAGAACGTATATGGTTATATCGTGATGAAATTGCTCAAAACAATCCAGGCCCCTCTCCTGCCAAAACTACCAAGCGGGCGAATTCGAGCAACAACATGTAAAAGCATTCCCCTACTCAATCTGCCACCCCTGAAACAAAACAACTTGCACTGCCCTACACCACCATTTGTCAGGAAAATGTCGGAACCTTCTGCGGAGGAATCCGATTCCATTTGCTCTGCATTGATTGATGATGTCGAGGATTCCACAAGCCAAAGTATAATTCAGGGACCTTACCAGCAATACCCTGATCTAATTGAATATGACCAAGGCAGTGAATCTCACAAAGATGGCAATCATGACTTCATGGACTAAACTTTTGAGGGCAAAATTATTTTAAGGGGGTAGAGTATAATACCCTTGGTTTACACACAAAAAAGAAAAAAAGAAAAACAGTACTTGAACATTCGAGCACCCCTTTTTCCTATAAAAGGGGGCCCCCTCCCCTTATTTCTCACACCAACTTTTCCATCTCTCTGCTCACTCCTTGGGCATTCTCTCTATCTCTTTCTCTTTTGAGACTCTCTCTCTTAGAGACTCTCCACTTGTACGCTGAGGAGCCACTGCCCGGGAAAGAGCCCAGAACATCAAGTGTTCGATTTGAAGGTGGAAACGAAACATAGGTTTGCGTTTCTTATGACATTTCATAAAGTTTTCATTCATTTATCATTATGTCTATTATTCACTTACACTAGATTATTGTGTATAATGTTCTTACATATCATACTTATGCCTTAATATTTGGAGTCCACGTATTACACTGTTACTTCGCCGGATTAGTGGTCAATTTGACTAAACCAGACTTAGTCTTTGCCTTAGTGACTTTGAATAGTGAACAGGAGGCAGCTTGCTGCTCTAGAAGACTTGGTATTTAAGCGAGACCTCGTGTTCCCACCTCTCGACCTGGTGACTATTCTGGTTGGTCCCATTGAAAGTTATCTGCTTGTATAAGTGATACTGGACATCCCAACAATTCCAGCGGCGGTGTTGACCCTGACAAGCATCACCGAACGCAGCCAAATCCTGTCCAATATAAGTAAAAACTGGTCCCACACATGCATAGTCATCATACATGAAATAAGAACCACCTAGGGACGTAAGTGGTTTGTGATCTGTAACGTATTTACCGGTGCAACTATGCCCACTATTATTGATGTTTCCCTTAGAGATGGACGTACAATGTGAACCTAGGATTACTTGGAGATGGACATTTGTACGTGAACCTAGGGCGATATACGGTCACAGAGCCATTACGAGATGACGTTATGTATACTTACATGTCAAGCCATGTGCACTGTTTATGATGCTATGGGGTGTATATTTGATGTATGATTAAGATGTCTTCTTTATTAATTGTCATATTCACAAATTATTTTACCCATTGGGCAATAGCTCATCCAGTTGCTTACCATTTTACATGAGTCTAGGGTAGATTGGGCAGAGGTGTTTTGGGCCCTCTACTTATTTGTTCAATTAGTTAGGGAGATTTTTGGGAGGATGTTCCTATTGCAAGCAAACCGCAAGTGAACAGTTTTCAAGTTATAATATATTCCGATGAGAAATTGGGTATCGTCCTTAGGGATATTTACTACACTATCTACCCCGTTTAAACCCTAATTTTATCTAGAAAACCAATTTCAAATGATTGAGTAATGAAAAGCAATAACTAAAACAACTTAGTATGAAATCAACAATGCAAATAAAATTGAATAGAAAAATCAATTGGAGAATATACTAGAGGTTCGATGTCACCTCACTCTCAACGATGTCTTTATATATATATATATATATATATATTATTAAATCAGTTCCTTAGCTTATAAGTCAGAATTCCTAATGTTTCTAATTCTCTCTTTTGAAGTAGAACTAGAGCATATTATCTTTGTGTTGATTTAACTCTTTCGATGAAAACCTAACACAACGGTAATTCATTAAGATCTATGATTTCCATTTAATGACTTCAAAGGTTCTCGATCTCCTTTTGAGTCTCACGATAGCCTAGGTTATGTTTCCCATATTCGAACCCAAGGTACCCTATTTTGGAGCATCTACCTCGAATCTATTATCATCTAATCCGTGATCAGGGGATTAAAAGCATTACACCCAGAGAAATATAAATAAACTATAGAACTTTATTAACAATAATTTAAATCATAAAAGCTAAGACATAGTCTCCAGTTTGGTTCAATCTACACCTCTAGAAAAGAGGTTTAGTTCATAACTAAAGAAATAAAAATGGTAAACAATGGTTCAAACATGAATTAGAACAAAGGAAAGCAAACTAGAACGTGTAGAAGTTGTCAACGTTCTTCAATGTAGATTTTCTTTTCCACCTCACTCCAGCCGCAAAACTTCGTTCTCTACTCTATTCCAATATGTTCGTCTCGAAAAACCCTTTCTTTTGATATATAATAAGCCCCCTTTCGTTGTGTGTAAAAATTGGAAAGTCCCGAAATTCCCCAAATTCCAAGTTGCTAAAACGCAACTAAAAACACCCGCTGCTGTGACACTCCGATAAGTTTTCCAGCGCCACGGTGAGCGCCGAGGCTCCCAGAGCCTTCTCTTGACTACCAACCCGACGCCACGATGAGCGCCGCGACCCCCAGAGACTGGGTCGTGCTCCGTCTGTGGACTTAGCCATTTTTCTGCTCCGCTTGACTTCCTTCTTATTGACTTAACCAATTTTCTTCTACTTTTTGACTTGGGTTCTTCGTGAGACATCATCTAGGCTTCTCATATGTTATGTTCACCATTCATGCTCTCTTCCACACATCTAAATACCTACATAACAATGCAAAGCAAGTACTTAAAACACTCAAAACATAAAGTGATCAAACATATAAATTAACAAACCGAAATAATGCATAAAAACCTCTTTATTCCTAAACTAACAAATGAATCAAAACTAACATAAACACACTAAACTAATGTATAAATCATCCTAAAACATGCTATAAATCCTATTTAAATATGTAACTATCAGTTCCCTTATTATTGGTGGTTCCAGACCACATCCATTCTGTACAAAATACATTCTGAAATTAATGAAATTAAACGTGTACTTGAATTGTGTACCTCCGCACTCGATAACTGTTATAATGCATTCACGCTCCACCTGCGAGTGTCTCGATGGTTTAGGCTCGTTCGAGTGGGGTGTGACAAACTTGTTGATCATGAATCTAGTGAACCCAAGTTGAACCAGTTGCTAAACCACCCAAGAACACTAGGTTGCTTTTAGGTCACCCTCAAGATCAGATCATAGGTGATCCAAACCTAGGTGTAGTAACTAGAGCTTCACTTAAAGATCAAGGGCATGTAGCTTTTGTATCCCCGATTGAGCCTACTAAGGTAGAAGAAGCTTTAGTTGATGAAAATTGGAGTCTTGCTATGCAAGAAGACTTGGGACACTTCACTAGAAACAAAGTGTGAGATCTTGTACCTAAACCTGAACACCAAAGTGTTAAGTGTTATTGGAACCAAATGGGTGTTTAAGAACAAGAAAGATGAGAAAAGAATCATAGTCAGAAACAAAGCAAGATTGGTAGCACAAGGCTACAATTAAGAAGAAGAAATTGACTATGAAGAAGCTTTTGCTCCAGTAGTAAGATTATAAGCAATTAGATTATTACTTGCTTATGCTTGTTATAACAGTTTCATGTTATATCAAATGGATGTCAAAAGTGCTTTCTTGAATGGATTTATAAATGAAGAGGTCTATGTGGAGCAACCACCCGGTTTTGAGGACAGTTTCAAACTTGATCCTGTTTATAGACTTAGAAAAGTTTTAAATGGTTTGAAATATGCTCCTAAAGCGTGGTACGATAGACTTAGCACATTCCTCTTGAATCATAAGTTCAAAAAAGGAACCCTAGATCCAACTTTATTCATTAAATGCTAAGATAATGATATGCTTCTAGTGCAAATCTATGTTGATGACATTATCTTTGGTACATCAAACAAGACCTTGTGTGATGAGTTTTCATTTATCATGACAAGCGAGTTTGAAATGAGCATGATGGGGGAATTAAACTACTTCTTTGGTTTACAAAATAAGAAAATAAAAAATAAACTTTCTTAACCCAATCGAAGTATGCAAGGAACATGATTAAAAAGTTCAAATTCAAAAATTTGAAAACTATTGATACTCCTTGCAATTCAGCCATCAAAATGGATAAGGATGAAAAAGGAAAACCAATTAACACTAAGCTATATAAAGGAATGATAAAAAGTTTGTTGTATCTAACGGCAAACAGACCTGATATTATGTTTGGTGTTTGTCTATGTGCTAGATTCCAGTCTGATCCTAAAGAGTCTCATCTAAAGTGTGTTAAATGAATATTTTGATACATCAGTGGCACACTAGATATGGGTATTTGTTACGCTAAAGGAACTTTTTTCAATCTCAAGAGCTTTGTTGATTTCGACTATGCTGAAAGTTTAACAGATCGAAAAAGTACCTCAGGATTTTGTCATTTCATGGGTGTTTCACTCATTTCTTGGTTTAGCAATAAACAAAATTCGATGGCATTATCCACATCATTGGCTAAATACGTTGTAGCCAAAAGTTGTTGTGCTTAAGTGTTATATCTTAAACAACAACTTTCAGATTATAAAATTAATATTCCATGAGCTGATTGCCACACCCTTCCCGGACGCGCCTAAGCTGGAGGAACACTCACGGACGGGGCGCGAATGCATTATAATAGTAACCGAGTGCGCAGGTACACAATTAAGTACAAGTCTGATTTTATTAATTTCAAAATATATTTTTGTACATGAAATAGAAAAGGGAACATCCTCCCAAAATCTCCAATAAATAAACAAAGGGTACAAAAATGTGGGCCCAAAAACCTGAACCCAGTCCACCCTAATCTCCTAAAAAACTGGTTAACAACGGGGTGAGCCACTCGCCTAGTGGGTAAAATAGTTCGTGAATATGAAAATTAATAAAGGAAACTTCATAATCTAATATCACATAAACACATCATAGCATCATAATCAATCAACATGTATGTATACATGGCACTGTCTCGTAATGGTTCCATGATTGTACGTCGCCTGAGTTCACGTACAGATGTCCGTCCCCAGGTAAACCCTGGTTGTCATTGTACGTCCCTCCTTAGGAACGACGCCCTGGATTCACGTACAGATGTCCATCCCCAGGTGATCCCACGTTCTCATTGTACGTCCCTTTCTAGAGAAATGTCAATAATAGTGAGCATTGCTTCTAACTATTCTGTGGATCATAAACCACTTACGTCCCTAGGTGGTGCTTATGTATGATGCCAATGCATGAACAAGTCCGGTCTTTATTAACATTAGACAGGGTTTGGCAACGTCTGGTGATTCTTATCAGGTCAGTATCACCACGTGCAAGGTTAGGATGTTCAGTATCACTTATACAAGCTAATAGCTTTCAAATAAGACCAACCAGATCAGTCTCTAGTTGAGAGGTGCGACACGAGGTCTACTTAAATATAAATTTTCTAGAGCAGAACGCTGCCTCTCGTTCACTATTGAGGATAAGACTATGTCTGGTTGAGCCAAATTGACTACTAATCTGGCATAGTAATAGTGTAATTCATGAACTCCAAATATACAGGCATTAGTATGACAAGTGTAAACATTGTTCGCAATAATGCAGTGTAAATGAATAGTAGACATACTGATAAATGAATGTAAACTTTAATAAAAGTCATAAAATACGCAAACCTATGTTTTGTTCCCCACCTTCAGATAATCCTTCTTTCTAGCACTGGCGCCTTCTCTTGAGCAGAACCACGTTACATCGCTAGAGAGTCTTGAAAAGAGAGTCTCAAAACAGAAGACAAAAAACTCAATGAGAGTGTAGCGCCAACAAAGAGCAAGAGAGAAGAGGGATTTAGTGTGCAAAATACCAAAAGTGGGGGCACTTTTTTATAGCCAAAAAGGTGCTCGAAGTTCAATTTTTTGTTTTTTTGTGCAAACCCAAAGTATTACACAGATATTTATTGTGATAATACAAGTGCTATATGTTGGCCCAGATATCTCCAAGAGGGAGGTGAATTGGACACTTAGCAGATGTTAACCTTTCTTTAATCTGTGCAGAATAATGAAAGCAAATTAAACAATGTATAGGAATTAAATACAATAAATGTAAATGGGACAATGCAAACAAGATTTATAGTGGTTCGGCCGCACCTACATCCACCACCTAACCTCCTCAGTTAGGATTTGTTCAAACTCTACTAAGGACCTTATTTCGGGTGAAGATAAAACTAGAACCCTTTCTCAACTTACGGGTGTGAGAACTACCGTTTCTCAGCTTACGGGTGTGAAAAGACCGTTTTTCTACTTAAAGGCGAGAAAGATCCTATTCTCAACTTATTGGTGTGAGAGGACCGTTTACAATTTGAGCAACACTTGCTCTAACTCAGTGACTTACCAGTTACTACAAACTGAATACAAGATGAGATATGATTCCTTTCACTCAGAATCCAAGTGATACTTACAAAGCTTTGGATTGAACCTTCTGTTGCCACAGATTCAACAAAATATGTATGATGAAGTTTATGCTGAAAACAGGTTCAAAAAGCTTTTGTCCTCTTCAATAGGTTTTCGAAATAATGAAGATGAAGATCAATCAACCCAGAAGACTTGAAGTTTTTCTTTCAAAAGATCGTAAGATCAAGCACAAGTGAAAGAAGACTAACTTTCAAAAAGTGTTTTAGCACAAACGAAAACTGTTAATATGCTTTGAATGAATATCAGTTTTCGTATATCGTTAGTTGTTTTTCTGCTGTAAGGCAACACTTATATATAGGAATAACAAAGGCGCAATGGACTTGACAATATTGGCATTCTAAGTTATTTCAAATATAATGTTAACATTCTTTCTCTAAATGGATCAATTCAGTTTCATGCATATTACGACGATACCACCTGAATCATCTGATCCTTTCATGAAAGCGGAATGTTCTAATGAGTTTTTTAGAACGTTTAAAAAATTCTAAAAAAGTTATTGTAGGATTCTGAAAAGTTCTGAAAAATATTCGTACAGTTCTGAAATGGTGAGCAAAAATAACAGAAATGTCAGAACAACAAAAATAATTTTTCTGTCGTTTTGTTCCTTTGAGGGCGCTCATAGAACATCAGCGTCCTACTGAACATTGAAGTGAGGACGCTACTAAATAGTAAGCGCCCTAACTTGCTTTGATAATTAAACGACTTAAAGCACTACTTCGCAGTAAGTGTCCTGCTTTGTTTTAAAACGTAAAACACATGAGGGCACTACTCACAAGGAAGCATCCTGAATTATTACAAATAATTTTAAAAAGATTTTAAGCGCGCTGACGGATGATGAGCGTCCTGAAAGTTATTTAAGTTGATTCTAAAATGAGGGCACTCCTACACAAGTAGCGTCCTAATAATTCATTCAACTTATAATTTATCAACATCCTTAAAGATAAAAATCACTTAAAGATAAAAAGATTTTTCAGCGAGCTGAAACTAAGTCAACATCCTGGCAGTCTCAAAGGTTGATAAAAGAAAGGTCACTACTAACAAGTAAGCGTCCTTATTAATCAGTTCAATTCAACCTTGAACGTCCTAACATTTTATCAACGTCCTGACTTATCAAGTCCAGGAGGGCGCTGCTAAAACATTAGCGTCCTGAAAAACTTTTATAAAAGTTGTTTTTAATTTCTCGATTAAAGCTCGATAAAACATAATGTAACCGGATTAAATCGAACATGTAACCGATCGATTAAAACATGCAGGCATGGATATTATTGAATCACATGACATAGAAGGTCCTACAACCTATCATAATCTAATCATACAAATAAACATCTTCAAATGATCATGGTCTTTAAGAAGATCTTTTAATATGTTCGCCATGCATCATTGAATCTTCGATACCTTCACGTAAGATTAGATATGCCATATGCGCAGTAATATGATGAACAAAATGTAGTTTTGTAATCATCAAAATATTTCATAATAGGGACAAATTCTTGTAAGAGACATGAGGATAATTGATTCAACAATCTCCCCCTTTTTGATGATTTCAAACACATTATTGTAGGCTTTGAAGCATGCTAATAAAATGATGTATGTATGTATGACATGCAGTATTATTAATGTTCATTGCTTCACATGATATGAGTGTATTACTAAAGAATGTACATAAAATATCACTAAGACTCCCCCTTAGTGTTAAACTCCCCCTGAGTTTATGATGCTTCAATGATAGTACTTTCTCCCCCTTTTGAAATATCAAAAAGAGTAAAGTAGCATGAAATATATCTCCCCATATAGAGGTAAGCATCAAAGTGCTACAGATCGGTCTCAAAGAACATTCCAAGTTCTCTGCAAATATGAACAAACTGGTCTTTTGGTAAAGCTTTAGTAAAAATGTCAACCTGTTGTTCTTTGGTTCCAATATAAGAGAATACGACTTCTCCATTTTGCACATGATCCCGTAAAAAGTGATGTTTTATTTGAATATGCTTAGTTCGGGAGTGCATTACAGGATTTTTAGATATGTTCATAGCACTGGTATTATCACATAAAATTTCAACACATTGAATAAATATTTGATAATTCGGAAGTAGTTGTTTCATGTAAAGAACTTGAGAACAACAACTTCCAGCTGCAACATATTCTGCTTCAGCCGTGGATAATGCCATTAAATGTTGTTTCTTGCAAAACCAAGAAATCAAAGAATTTTCAAGAAAGTGACAAAATTCAGAGGTAATTTTCCTATTTGTTTGACTATCGACGTAGTCAGAGTCTACATAACTTCTAAGATCAAAAGTAGTACAGTTGGAATACCAAATTCCTAAGTGTGTTGTGCCATTAATGTATCTGAATATTCGTTTTACACACTTTAAATGAGATTCTTTAGGTTCAGATTGAAATCTTGCACAAAGATAGACACTGAACATGATGTCTGGTCGATTTGTTGTTAACTACAAAAGACTTCCAATCATGCTTCTATAAATTTTTGAATCAATCGATATACCTTTTTCATCCTTATCTAATTTGATTGTAGAAGTACAAGGAGTGTCAATCGATTTCAAATTGTGCCTTCGAAACTTTTTAACCATTTCCTTAGCATACTTTGATTGGCTTATGAAGGTGTCTTTCGACATTTGTTTAACTTGTAAGCCGAGAAAGTATGCAAGTTCTATCATCATACTCATTTCAAATTCTTTCTACATTAATTTTGAAAACTCATCACATAGTTCTTTGTTTGATGCACCAAAAATGATATCGTCCACATATATTTGAACAATAAGCATTTTATCATTGTGGTGTTTAATAAACAAAGTTAGATCAAGTTTTCCTTTTTGAAACTTATGATCTAAAAGAAATGAACTCAGTCAATCATACCAAGCTCTTGGAGCTTGTCTCAATCCATATAAAGCTTTGTGGAGTCAGGTCTTGAGCATCCTCAAACCCTAGTGGTTGTTCAACATATACCTCTTCATTGACGTAACCATTTAGAAAAGAACTCTTTATATCCATTTGATATAAGGGAAAGTCCTTGTAACAAGCATTGGCAAGTAGCACCCTTATTGCCTCTAATCTTTATACTGAGGCAAAGGCTTCTTTGAAGTCCATGCCTTCTTCTTGGTTGTACCCTTGTGCAACCAATCTAGCCTTATTGCGGACAATGATGCCTTGATCATTCTTCTTGTTCCTAAAGATCCATTTGGTTCCGATAACAGATTGATGAAAAGGTCTAGGAACTAATTCCCATACTTTATTTCGCACAAAGTGTCCTAGTTCTTCTTGCATAGCAAGAATCCGATTTTCATCTTTCAGTGCATCTTCCACTTTAATTGGTTCAAATTGTGATACAAAAGCAACAAGTTCTTGATCTTTTTGAATTGAGGCTCTGGTGGATGCACCTTTTCTTGGATCTCCTAAAATTTGATCTTAGGAAAGACCTTGAAGTAGTATAGAGTTTTTAGAAGATTCTAGAGATGGTTCAGGTTCAAGATTTACAACCTTGGTTGTCTTGAGTTCATCGTCATCAAAATTTCATTGCTTAAATTCATCCTCAAAACTTTTTTTATTAACACTTTCATCAAAGTTTACGTGAATTGATTCTTTTACAGTTTGATTTGATTTGTTGAAGGCTCTGCCGAGAGAAGAATATTCTTATGTCAGATTTAGGTTCAAACTTATCTAGATTGTCTTTATCATTAAGAATAAAACATTTACATCTGAATACTCGGAAGTAAGTGATGTTGGGTGCTCTACCCTTCCATAGTTTATATGGAGTTTTATTCAAATCTTTTCTAATCAGAACTTGGCTCATCACATAGCAGGCAGTGTTTATAGCTTCACCCCAAAAATGATTTGCATTGTTATACTCATTGAGCATTGTTCTACACATCTCCTGCAGAGTTCTGTTCTTTTTTTCAACTACACCATTTTGTTGTGGTGTCCTAGGGGCTGATAGATGGTGAGTGTAACCTTGATTGTTACAAAATTCTTCAAGATTTTTATTGACAAATTCACCACCTCTATCACTCCTAATTATGTTGATTTTGTACCCCTTTTTATTTTTCACTCTTTTACAGAATTTTATAAATGTTTGACAAGCATCAGATTTATGAGCTAATAGAAATACCCAGTGAATCGAGTAAAGTCATCAACAATCACAAACACATATGATTTACCACCTAAGCTTTGAGTTTTGGTTGGTCCAAAAAGATCCATGCGAATCAGTTCGAGAGCTCTAGAGGTTGATTGATGCCTCTTGCTCTTAAATGATGATCGGGTGTGCTTACCAAGTTGACTTAGTTCACAAACCTCATCATTTGAGTAAGTTCCTTTCAAAATTTCCGTGGCCAAATCATGTTTAACAATTCTAGATATGTTGTCCATGTTAATATGAGCTAATCTCATATGCCATAGCCATGCATCATTACCAGAGATAGCACTTAAACATGTTTCATTTTGTTTCTTCATGTCATTGAAGTTTGTGCAATACACATTCTTAATTCTAGATGCAATGAATGCAACAGTTTTATCAGCATTCTTGACAATGCACCTTTTTGCTTCAAATGAAATGTCATAACCATTGTCACATAATTGACTTATGCTCAAAAGAGTATGCTTCAGCCCTTTAACATAAAGTATATCAGATATGGATAGAGAATCGTTACGAATAGTTCTAATGCCTTCAATATCACCTTTGCTATCATATCCGAAGGTGACCTTTCCTCTTTTATTTTTTCCAAGGCTTAGAAAGTTAGATCTATCTTTAGTTATGTGCCTTGAGCAGTCGCTGTCTAGATACCATATATCTTCATTTTTGCATATCTACACAACATAAAATATTTTTGACTTTGGTACCCATGCTTGTTTGGGTCCATGCATGTTAGCATCAGTAAGAATAGATTTTTCAATCCATGCATATTTGCTTTTCTTTTACATAAGACATTGCATCTAAATATTGTATGACCTTCCTTATGACATTTGTCACATTTTGGTCTCTTGGTCAGTACGGTATCGTACTCCTTTTGTTTAGACCCATGAGTGTAGCCTAGTCCAGTCTTATCGATTACACACTTTTGTGTTCCTAACATTATGTCAAATTTCTTTTGAGTATTTGTGAATTTAATCACTGTGCAGTTCAGGTCTTCCTTTTCTTTTCTAAGGGTTTCATTTTCATTTTCCAGTTTTCCAACAGCTTTCTTAAGTTGTTCGTTATCTAGAGACAGTCCGTCTAGCTCTTCTTGTTGGAATTCAATTTCCTCAAGAACTTCCTCAAGACTGTGCTTAAGTTTTTCATTCTTCCTAATTTCTTTACTGAGTTTTTCCTTAAGCTCCTAAACATAAATGTTGAACTTATAAGATTCGTCAGTAGGTTCAGTTTTTACCTCTGTGCTAGCCATTAAACATAATGCAACCGTGTGATCTTAATCCACTTCATCTTCGCTTCAGCTTGAATCACCCCATGTAGCTTTGAGAACTTTCTTGTCTTATCTGTAAGAGCTGGTGTTCTTCTTATATTTTATGGGGCATTCACTCTTTATATGACCTGGTTTGTTACAACCGTAACATATTAACTCTACAGGTTTAGACTAAGGTTTCTCCTAAGTAACTTGTTGAACTTTCTAGATAACATAGCCATGTTATCTTTTGAGTCTGAATCATTTTCAGAATCAGTTTCAGCATTGAGGGCAATTGCTTTCTTTTCTTTTTCCTCAACCTTGACCGGACATATTGTATCTTTAAGCTTCATTTTATGACCCATCAATGAATCACACAGTTCATCAAAAATGTATTCAACTATATTCTTGGCTTTTTCTATGGCTGTGGCCTTGGGTTCCCATGCTCTGGGTAGAACTCTTAGAAACTTTCTAACAGTTTCTTCTTGGTCATAGATTTTTCTTAGGTTCTTCATCTCATTGATGTTTATTGTAAAGCGAGCAATAGCTTCAGCTATCGAATCAGTTTTCTTCATCCTATAGGTTTCATATTTTTCAACTAATAGTTGGAGCTTTGCCTTTTTAACTTGCAAAGTTTCTTCGTGGGTGACGTCAGACTTGACCCAGATTTCCTTAGCGGTTTTACATGCACTAACTCTATTAAACTCTTCGACTGATAAATTGCAAAACAAAATGTTTACAACTTGGTTATTCAATAGTTCTCTTTTCTTTTCCTTGGCACTCCATTCGTCTATTTCCTTTGGGACAGTAACACCATCAACTATTTTAGTAGGTGTTGGACAGTCGTATGTCACAACATCCCACATCTCTAGATCTTGGGCTTTAAGGTAGTACCTAATCTTAGTTTTCAAGTGTGAATAGTTTTCTCCCTTGAACAGTGGTGGTCGGTTGGTAGAGTTTCCTTCACTTGAGAAAGAAGTACTACTTTCGTTTTGTCCTGCCATACTCAACGAAAGATGGTTAGATACTTTGACGGTTAACCTGCTCTGATACCGATTGTTTGCCCAAATATGTCCAAAAGGGGGGTGAATTGGACACTTAGCAAATTTTAACCTTTCTTTAATTTGTGCGAAATAATGAAAGCAGATTAAACAATGTATAGAAATTAAATATAGTAAATGTAAATGGGACAATGCAAACAAGATTTATAGTGGTTCGGCCGTGCCTATATCCACTACCTAACTTTTTCAGTTAGGATTTGTTCAAACTCCACTAAGGACCTTCTTACAGGTGAAGATCAAACCGGAACACTTTCTCAACTTACGGGTGTGAGAATTACCGTTTTTCAGCTTATGGGTGTGAGAAGGCTGTTTCTCAACTTACAGGTGAGAGAGATCCTATTCTCAACATACTAGTGTGAGAAGATTGTTTACAACTTTGAGCAACACATGCTCTAACTTAGCGACTTACCAGTCACTACAAATTGAATACTAGATGAGATATGATTCCCTTTACTCAAAATCAATGTGATACTTACAAAGCTTTGGATTGAACCTTTTGCTGCCACAGATTTAGTGAAATATGTATGATGAAGTTTACGGTGAAAACACGTTCAAATAACTTGTCCTCTTCAATGAGTTTTCAAAATAATGAAGATGAAAATCAATCAACCAAGAATACGTCAATTTTTTCTTTCAAAAGATCGTAATATCAAGCACAAATGAAAGAAGACTAACTTTTAAAAAGTGTTTTAGTACAAACGAAAACTGTTAATACGCTATGAATGAATATCAGTTTTCGTATATCGTTAGTTGTTTTTCTGCTCTGAGGCAGCACGTATATATAGGAATAACAAAGGCGCAATGGACTTGATAATTTTGGCGCTCTAAGTTATTTCAAATATAATGTTAATATTTTTTCCCGAAATGGATCAATTCAGCTCAATGCATATTACGACGATAACACCTAAATCATCTGATCCTTTCATGAAAGATGAATGTTCTGATGAACATTTTAGAACGTTTAAAAAATTTTGAAAAATTTGTTCTATGATTCAAAAAAGTTTTGAAAAATATTCGTACAGTTTTGAAAAGGTTAACAGAAATAGTAGTAGTGTCAGAACAACAAAAATATCTTTTATGTCGTTTCGTTCCTTTGAGGGCGGTCATAGAACATCAGTGTCCTACTAAACAATAAAGTGAGGGCGCTACTAAATAGTAAGCGTCTTGACTTGCTTTGATAATTAAATGACTTAAAGCATTAGGGTGCTACTTCGTAGTAAGCATCCTACTTTGTTTTAAAACTCAAAACACATGAGGGTGCTACTCAAGAGTAAGCGTCCTGAACTATTAAAAAGCAATTTTAAAAAAATTTTAAGCGTGCTGACGGAATGTGAGCGTCCTGAAAGTTATTTAAGTTTATTCTAAAGATGAGGGCACTCCACAAGTAGCGTCCTTAAAGATAGAAATCACTTAAAGATAAAAAGATCTTTCAGCGAGCTGAAACTAAGTCAACGTCCTGACATTCTCAGAGATTGATAAAAGAAAAGTCACTACAAACAAGTAAGCGTCCTTATTAATCAGTTCAATTCAACCTTGAGCATCTTAACATTTTTTCAGCGTCCTGACTTATCAAGTTCAGGAAGGCGCTGCTACGACATTAGCATCCTGATATACTTTTATAAAAGTTGTTTTTAATTTCTCGATTAAAGCTCAATAAAACATAGTGTAACCAGATTAAATCGAACATGTAACCGATCGATTAAAACATGTAGGCATGCATATTGCTGAATCACATGACATAGAAGGTCTGACAACCTATCATAATCTAATAATACAAATAAACATCTTCAAACGATCATGGTCTTTAAGAAGATCTTTTAATACGTTCGACATGCATCATTGAATCTTTGATACCTTCAAGTAAGATTAGATATGCCATATGCGCAGTAATATGATGAACAGAATGTAGTTTTGTAATCATCAAAATCTTTCATAATAGGGACAAATTCTCGTAAGGGACATGAAGACAATTGGTTCAACACTATAAATATTTCCAAAAATCCAGTACTCCACTCTTGAATGAAACACATTGAAATTCGACATCATTTTCTTCCAGACCATGTGCAACGTGGCAATGTGAAATAGATCCATATTGGAATTAAAGATCAGTTAATTGATATCTTTACCAAGCCTTTGGCTAAAGATCAATTTTCACATATAACGAGAGAATTAGGGATGTTTGACTATTCAAACTTGCCAAGTGCTTAATTGATTACACATTTCTTCACCATCTCCAGGACGTGATTTAGTCACTCACTCCAGCTCCACTTCGGCTACCTCATCTGCTGCTACCGCTATCATACCTGATGCGGATGATGGTACCACCCCCACGGCAAACGATGCCCTGACTTCACCGGATATATTCGCTGGGCTAGGATCTCTTGATCTTCGATCGTCACCTCCGTCATAGGCACACCCTCTTTTTGATGTTTCAAAATGGGAAGAGATTAGTATGATTGGTCGGATTGACTAGATCATTCTGTGCACATACTCAGGCGGGGTGTTTGGAGTTGGATACATATTATGGACATGTTTTTGTATGTTTTGTATTTTTGTTTACTCTTTTGTACTTTTGGTGTACTTATTCTATTTTCTTTTTATTTTTTATGTACACATCTATGATGATCACATGAATAAGTTTGATTTGTCAATATTAATATACATGTACATTTTGAGCTTATTGATCATATCTTTTGAGTATGTTGTTATTGTATCCAATTGATTATTCCACATGGAGTTGAATGTTAAATCTTTTATTAAGTGGTATATTCTTAAAAGTTGCATGATAATATTATTCACTTAACTCATTCATTCACTTAAGAAATCATGCTTCTTGTTTCAATTAGGCCAATAGTGAATTTGTTTGAAATCATAAAAAATGGGGAGATTGTTGATGTAACTACTCTCACCCAGTTTTGTTTTGATAATTGCAAACAACTTACCTGTGTTATCTAATCTCTTTGACGTAGTTGTTTCAGTGCTAACTAAATATATTTAATGGATTCAACTGCAATGTCAAAGCATGTGGAAGGAACAATACTTCACGAAGATTCGAGAGCTGCATGGTTGTATTACTTTATTAGAATTTTAGTGTTGCAGAGTAACTGTTACTTGTTCCAACCACACATGATTTGCATCTTTTCAAAATTCATTCATATAGTTCAATACACTCATGCATATACATTACTATATGATTAATCATGCATACACTTATTTTAGTTTGATAATTATGCTATCACTTAGTCATAGATGTTTATTATATATAATGGTTTAACATGCAGTCAACTTGTCAACTTTGCATGGTTTTATCGTCTCACATGTTTTGTACTTATTGCTTTTATCA